>JACCPG010005485.1:0-120727 GCA_016069955.1 Drepana arcuata
CTCCCCCCTCCCCAAGGAGCTCATTACTGGAAACCTTATTCAACACGTAGGAACACAACACAAAAAAAATGTGTTATTTGGCTACGGACTTGTAAAAGTCGGGCAGCTCCAAATTCGAACGGGAAACCCGTTATGCCCTACCTCTCTTAGTGGAAGGTAACACACTTACACTATAAACTATGAGGAAATTGTGGGGCGCGTCTTTGTGGATGGCACTATCTGTCCATAAGTAAAATTTGAGGCTTACGTAGTCACAAGGCAGTCACCATTGTCCTTTTTTACAATCGGTTAAATAGTTTTTGGATTTAACAATCTGCGAATTTACAAACAATTAAATCTTTTTAGAGTTTAGAACACGTAGAAAAGAATACTAATTCATTTTTAAATACACACCGAGTTGTTGAAACGTATACTGAGATAAGCTTTCACGTAAAGTTTATTTAATGAAACCCCTCATTAATTAATGAGCCCGTTAATCTCACCGAAAATATATAGAACGGGAACCGCATTATTTCCACGCAAGTTGAAGCGTTTTGAACTCTGACACTGAGGTATTAAGAGCTACGGATCGTCGAATGATATTAATACGAATTTGGTAGTTTTAAATTGAACTCTGCAGATATAAAAACAAAGTTCTTATTTCAGGTGATATCTTTACTCCTGCTAATAAGGTATATATAGATAGTGTAGCTGACACATGTATATTTTTTAAAGGTCCACGAAGGGGTAGGCAGAGGTGTTCTTCTATTCTCTTTTCGCTGGAGCTATATTTAGATGCAAACGTGACATAATTTGACTTCTAATATTTAAAAGACTGATGAATGTGGACGAAGCTATGCTAAGTCTAGAGATAACTGGCTCTCTATACTCTCTGCCTACCCCGTTAATGACTCGTCGTTATCATATGTATAAGTATTTTGTGATATTTCACACAAATTTACCTAGTCCCAACTAGGCAAAGCTTGTAATATGGCAACTAGACGACAAAATAAGCGCCTTTTAGCAGAACATTTTGAACTCTACCACGTACATAATAAGATAACTTGCACGCTGACATAGTTTAAAGTATACGCACACATGTGTGCGAGTGCTGACAACAGGCGGGATATAGTAATTATAGCGGTGTTAACGTGACACACGATGACAGAAGCCTGTGAGAAAATCTTGACAGGTGTGAGAAAGTGTCAATTGGATGTCCTTTAAAACGTCACAGGTCTTTGAAGAGCGCATTAGCGCAATGAAATTGGCTAGATTCATGCAGTGGACTCAGCATCTGTGTTTTTTTTTTTATGCAACAAGAGTGGCAAACAAGCATACGGCCCACCTGATGGGACGAACGGTTACCGTAGCCTATTTACGCTCACGATACCGAAGTATCACTTGCGCGTTGCCACTCTGTGCTCGGAGAGTTATAGTGTGTTGGCAGCATAATGGGCTTAATCCCTCTGTTTCCAACATAATGTCGTTACATTAGATGGATGGAGGGGGAGGATCGTTATCCTCCCCACTCCCCAAGGAGCACATTACTGGAAACCTTATTCACCGCGTAGGAGCACAACACAATAAATTGTGTTATTTGGCTACGGACTTCTATAAGATGGAGGTCCTGCCCCAGTCGGGCAGCTCCAAATTCGAACGGGAAACCCGTTATGCCCTACCTCTCTTAAAGTCTGCCGTGATGGTAATGTGATGAAATATCTTCACGCTGTATCTCAAGGGGGGTCACTCATAGGTAATCAGTATGTACCGACAATACTCAAACATTAGTGGAAGGTTGCACACTTCCTGCATACACACAATAAATAGACTCATACTCCTCGCATCCCGCGACCCCCTCGACTACAAAGTGGTGGGGCGCGTCTTCGTGGATGGCATTATCTACACCAACATGAATGCTGCGTCTTGCTTTCTCCCTCATAACAGAGCCGAGATGATACTACCACAGTTCTTTATGTAAGTTAGTAAAATGGTCGTTCGTATTCTTGTTGCAACAAAGCTACCCTCATCCGGCGCACTATCAGTTCACGCAATCAGAAGTTGGAGTTGTCTCCGGCTGTAGCGCTGCGTGATGCTATCCTAAGGATGTGTGGCCACGAAAAGCTCGTATAAAAAGATATACTTAAAATATATAGTTTTAGTAATCCTCACGCTTTCCCACAATGGTCCCCGAAGGGGTAGGTAGAGCTATATAGGTAATTCCCATACACCCACTTTTCACCAAGTGACAGATGGCGAGTCCTTTAGCCTACACTACATACACTACGACTATACCTACGCCTTTGAATTGCTTCTCAGACGTATGCAGGTTTCTTCTCGATGTTTTCCTTCACCGTAAAGCTCGTGGTGTGACTAATCACAAAAGTTCAGAAAAAGTAATTGGTACAGTCGAGATTCGAACTTCGAGCAACGCTATTTCTGTCGAGGCAACTACTTAATCCACTCGGCCACCACGGCCTTTGTCACACGTCTCACGTGTTCTTAAATACATTTATTTCTGTCGTTCGCTACATCTTCTAGAACATTATAGGTTGTCTACAAACTATGATAGAAAAATCACCAGTTATACCAAATATTTGAAACTTCGAGATGATTTACGTTTTCAACAAGATCGTAATGACATCAATATGTTTTTCGTGTTACCAACTTTTTTATTGTAGCTGTCATCTATATGTCCAACCCGCTTTGTTCTTAACACCTGCTACTCATCACCAAGCCTGACAGGTGTGACGAAGTGACAATTTATCTGTCAACGTGCCAATATTGTCAATCTCTGTTCGAGTATGTAGGTATTTAACGAGTTGATGGATCATTAACGCACAAATCTTTTGCTTGGAGAGATATTACATTGTTGCAGTGTTTTAATACTGCACTCCCAATGATAAGCGGTTATCTCAGCCTTTCGTCGTCATCATACTTTTAAGAGGTGCTCTCTTCGGCGTATCTGATCCGATTCGATTGTTATAGTTAACAATAAATAAATAGGTACATAAAAAAAAAACTTAAATGAGTCAGATAAAAAAAGTTGCCTACGACACAAAGATTGCAGGTTCGAATCCCGACTGTACCAATGACTTTTTCTGAACTTAAGTACAGTGATTAGTCACACCACCACGGTCTTTACGGAGAAGGAAAACATCGAGAGGAAACCTGCATACGTCTTAAAGTAATTCAAAGGCGTTTGTATAGTCGTGCTTGAGTAACGGCGATGGACTCTAAAATATATCTCTGGCGGAAACACCTCTGCCTATCCCTTCGGGGACCGTGGCAGGACGTGAGGATATCATATAAAAATATCTATAATAATTATCCTTAATAGGCATTTGCCGATTGCGTGGCCCCACAGGTACGCATCGTACAGGCGCGCACAGGTGTCGTAGTGCGGTTTATTATCAATGAATTATGTAGTAGTTTTGTCGGTGATTGTACACGAAATATGTTATACAGGTTGCTCAAGGTATAATTTTAAATTGACCTGATGATTAATTGAATGAACGAGTGATTCAAGAAAAAACAAATCTCATTAAAATTAGAAGTCAATTTACGAAATAGACACCTCTAACCCTTGCCCATTTTATTGTATTCTAGTCTCGTCGTACCGCAAGGGTCCGCTAAGGGGTATGCCCTCTTTTCGCCTGAGATATATTTTAGTGATCCTATATTGATCATTGATGATTTCATGATTGATTTAGTGAACCTATATTAATCAGTGATAATGTAGCATTCAAATGGTGAAAGATTTTTTCAAATCGGTCCAGTACTTTTTGAACCAATTCCTAACAAACATGCTTAATACAAATCTTTCCTCTTTATAATATTAGTAGAGACTACTAAGCAAGAGAGGTATGTATAATAATAATAAATAATAAAATTTTTATTTGGTAACATTGTTTTGGCACAGAAATAAACGTAACGATGACATCCGCAGAAGTTAAAATCTCTGTCACGGATAACAACGCCCACCTCCAGAGGACATGAACGTACTAAGTAAATTGTTCAAACTAATAATTAATATGTAATTAGTATGAACGTCTTGAGAGAACTGGCGCGTGATTAAATATGTTGTGAAATACTTGACCAAGACGGTATGAAAACCTATGTGGTATATTTTCCGCGTCTACATTGCTTTAAAGTGCGACGCGAAAACTTTAATAAAATTACGCGAACTTCTCCCAGAGGTCTCGTAGCGTCGTAGCTCGCTAGTGCTACGACGTTAGCGTTGTGGTCTATCTTGCTACGGCGTAGTACTAGGTATCGATTGTAGTAGATAAAAGCTACGAATTATTCCATTTTGTTTGGACAGTAGATAATGGATGCTGAAGCATTTAAAATGAGTAATTCTTGGGCAGTTGCTTTCAAATGATGCAAAATCAATGGTCCCCGAAGGTCTCAGACGTATGCAGGTTTCCTCTTGATGTTTTTCTTCGCCGTATAGCTCGTGGTGTGACTAATCACTGTACTTAAGTTCAGAAAAACTCATTGGTACAGTCGTACAGTAATGTACAGTACAGTCATATACAGTAAAATTAATATGTTTTTTTCATTTCATTTTCATTAAGGCACGACATCAAAGGTTTGCAATCAGATTAACAACATTATCAATTTTGTCTATGTGTCTAGTACTGTATAAAGAAGAAAATATCAGCCTTAAATCGTGCAACTAATTCATATTCTTAATTCAATGAACTTCATACGGATTTTTTCTCAACAATAACGCTTAACTCTTGTTAAAGTTTCTAGAAATGACGTTAGCTACACCCGAGTACAATACTAACAGGTACACACAATAAGCCGAGATACACGCCAAACAAAAAAGCCATTACTCGCTGCACGATGCCATTTCGAAAATAATTCATTGGAGCCTGAAATCAGGTCATTCTAGCAGTGTGAAGATAGCCGAGGTGCGCGGCGCATTGAGCTGAAGTCTGCTACAATTGCGCGCGCAGGTCGCTAACCGAATCGCCCCTAGTCGCTTACAGCTATCAAAACCATTGCCTGTTTTAAACAATAAAATATAAAAAAAAAACAACCGAAAGGTGTGTACCAATTTCGAATACCGTTTTTACTACCTTTTTCAAAATCAAAATGGCCGAAAACGCGCGCGAATAAATAAAGAAAATGTAAGAGAAGGTAACAATATGTTTGTCGCAAACGGGACTAAGTGTGTGGTGGTAATTTTTAATTAACAATATAGTGGTACTCCTTATTAATTTGATAGCTGCTTGACTCGTACGTAAGTAATTTTAAAGCTATAATAAAAGTTCTTCATGTACCTTACATGTGTGAATTTACAAGAGAAATATTAATTCATCGTTCAAATATCACATTATGCCGTTGGGAGATTGTTTTCCTTGGTCAAATGTTTATTCATTGTTACATACGTAAAGATTTACCTTATTTTCATTATTTTTGTTTCTTTTTAAGCGTTCTTTTTAATTGTGTGCCTTAAGACATAATATCCTTATATCAACATCGAATGCAGAATTGAAGGATTAATACGTGTTTTTGTTACTTGCCAATGGCATTACATGTTAATAGCCGCGTATTTATTCTCAATTTTCATCCCATCGTTTTCTAGATCTATGCACAGAATATAAATTATTACATTCGCTAAGTGACTATAGAATAGAATAGAATAGAATATTTTTATTTCAGACCGGAGTCCATAGGGAGTCCGGTCCGGAGTCTATAGCAGCAATTATTATTTGTATAAATAGTGTTTATTTTATTTTCAAATATGTACAGTGTACAGTACATATTATATTCCATACAGACATTTTATTCGTTTAGTTTGTTACTAGTGTTGTACAGTATTATAGTCTCCTTGAATACATTTTTATTGTTATTCTATGTCTTCTAGAAGTCGTCGTGTGTTTTGAATATATTCCCTTGACGATGCGATAAAATGTATAGCTCCAAAGATAACAAAATTAAAACATTATTAAAGGGAGTAATATTCACTCTGTAACATGCTTTTTTTTTTACTATTTATAACATTATATGAATACACATGTACAGATACAGATGATATTAATGCGAACGTAAATTTTTATCAATCTTTTTTTTATTCTTGCTCTATTATCACATTTGAGTTACTTTCCTATTTACGAAGACATTATGTATAACAAACTATGTTAAAAAAACTTACAAGGACGTAGACATAATGTCATCACACAATGGCTCTTACGGAGTGGGCAGATACTATAATTTAGTAAAAGCGTCTTGTACAGTAAATAATATGTAGGCGTATCCTACATATCATCAAAGGGAGGGCATTGGACAGACTCGATGCCACCATACATACTCATACATCTCTTCATTTTGAATACCGAATACTTTCATACGTATATTATGAAGAGACTGACGAATGTGGATGAAGTGAAAGTGTTTGTCTAGAGTGAACTGGCGCTCAACCCTCTCTCTCTCTGTCAGGGAATTGGCGTTATGTTAAATATGTGTATATTATGTATATATATCCTCTCGCCCTCCCACAAGGTTCCCCGAATGGGTGAGGCAGAGGTGTATAGGTAACACCCAATACACCCACTTTCCGCCAGATAAATATTTTAGGTTCTTCTTTACTACTTTAACTAGAGTGGCAAACAAGCATACGGCCCACCTGATAGGAAACGGTTACCGTAGCCTATTTACGCTCACAATACCGAAGATATTTAACGAAATATTAAAATAAAATCGCGTACTCTTGACGTTCCTGTCCTCGAGCGCTCATCAATTTGATTTAGATAGTTGGAACGTGGTTTTTCTCTGTCTCCTCCAGACATTTTGTCTCATCAATATTTCTTCACTCATCCTATCGACATGTCCGAACCAATGTCTAGACAGATTTCAAGAATGTCAATTATACTAAATATACACAGCTATAAAGCCGTGGTGGCCGAGTGGTTCGAGCAGTTGCCTGCGACGCAAAGGTCGCAAGTTCGAATCCCGACTGTACCAATGAGTATTACTGAACTTAAGTACAGTGATTAGTCACACCACGAGCTTTACGGTGAAGGAAAACATCGAGAGGAAACCTGCATACGTCTTAGAAGAAATTCAGAGGCGTATGTATAGTCGTGCTTGAGTAACGGCGATGGACTCGCCATCTGTCACGTTGGCACCTAATATACCTCTAGCGGAAAGTGGGTGTGTGGGTATTACCTATACACCTCTGCCTACCCCTTCGGGTACCCTTGTGGGAGGGCGTGAGGATATTATACACAGCTATATACAGCGAACGAGTCCTTTGGAAGGAATTTTGTTTGTCTACGGGGATCGAACCATCTATTTATCGTGCATTAAATTACTACGCTCCTGGAGTCTGCAATATATTCAAATAAATGATATTAAGACGTACATTAGGGTCGTCAAAGTAACAGCTTTTAACTGAACCTAGACTGTAGTTTTTACACCATGAGCTTTACGATGAAGGAAAACATCGAGAGAAAACCTGCATACTCATTATGAGTAAGTAGCTGTGCCCGCGACTTCGTCCGCGCGGAAAAGTGATATTAAGCAACATAATTTTTTTTACAAACTTAGAATGTAATATTCATTTATATGTAATCACGAGCCTAAAAAAATAGTTTCAAGCTTCTAGCTTCATAAAGGACGAAACTTCTATACAAATTTTCATCCCCTATTTCAACCCCTTACAACATATTATTATTACAACCCTTTTTCGCATTAAAAAGTAGCCGATGTCCTCCCTCAAGCTCTAGGCTATCTCTGTACCAAATTTAATTTAAATCGGTTCAGTAGTTTAGGCGTGAAAGGTAACAGACAGACAGAGTTACTTTCGCATTTATAATATAAGTAGGGACTAGTAGTAATAGTAGTAGGGATTCAAAGATGTATGCAAATTCGTGCTTGAATAAATGCTATGGAGTCGCCATGTGTCATGTTGGCACCAAAAAAATCTCCGGTGAAAAGTAGGTGTGTTGGTACTATACTATACACCTTTACACCTTTGCCGACCTCCTTAGGATCTCTTGAGGGAAGGCGTGAAGATACTTCAATAGTCTGATGTCGTAATTATTAATTCATACATGTATATATTTCATATACTCGAAACCGACGAGCATGTATAAAAGACTGATGAATGTGGACGAAGCGAAAGAGGTATTTAAGTCTAGAGAACTGGCGCTCTATACTCTCTGCCTACCCCGTTAGGGACTCGACGTGATAATATGATGGTGATGATGATATATTTAATTTTCTCATAGATAATAAATACAGATACCTCTTGCTACAGATAGCATATAATTCTCTGTATCTGTCTTCTCATGCATACAACGATGTCACGTCTACGAAGTGCCCCTACGAATTGATTCATTTACGTAGAACGTGCAGAGGTGTATTTCCATATAGCAGACCAATGCGTGTTGCCTCACGATAGCAATGACAATTGAATTGAGGGCGTGATTGTGTGATATTGTACCCTCAATATTTGTATACACCGTGTTTCAGAAAATAGTCCCCGAAGTTGTAGGCAGAGGTGTATAGGTAGAACCCACACACCCACTTTCCACTAGAGATATATTTTAGGTGCCAACGTGATAGATGGTGAGACGCCGTTACTCAAGCACGGCTATACATACGTCCTTGAATTAGTACAGATGCTAAATGCTAGATCAAATTGAGAATGAAAAAAAAATGTTCTATTTAATTAACGAGCATGTATGAAGAGAGTGATGAATGTGGACAAAGTGAAAGAGGTATGTAAGTCTAAAGAGAACTGACTGTATACTGTCTAACCGTGAAACCAGGGTAGGTCGCTAGTATACTTAAAATATAACCTCTCACAAGGATCCCCGAAGAGTCCGAAAGAGTTGAAGTAAAACCCGCATGGTGTGAGTAATAATTGTACTTAAATTAAAAAACTCATTGGTACAGTTGGGTTTCGAACTTGCAATATTTGCGTTTTACAGGCTACTCGAAGGTCTATGCCACCAGGGCTCCAAAAATAAGAATAATTAAAATCGGTTCATAAGCTAGGAAGTTATCCGCGAACCAACATCCTTACTTAATATTATAAATGTGAATGTAAGTTTGTTTGTTACGCTTTCACGTAAAAACTACTTTACCGATCATCATGAAACTTTGTACAAATATTCTTGGAGGTATTAGAAGTAACATAGGATACATTTTAAGGAAAAAATTTTTTTTACGGAAGATAAAGGCCGTTCACGCCGACGAAGTCGCGGGCACAGCTAGTAAAAAATAAACGGTCGAATTGAGAAACCTCCTCCTGTTTTGAAGTCGGTAAAAAAAATATTACTGGCTTAGCCGTGTCGTACTATAGTCGCAGCTAACATTGTTACTTTATGATTGCAAAAACACGTCATGCTAAGTCCATAGAAGAGTTACTTAATGTAACGACAAACCTACATTTAGGTGCTTCAGTAACCAGCTTTACAGAACCACTTCGCGCGGGAATGACATCTTTCTATCAGGTCGTTCTCCGCGGTGTTTGCACAAAAAGAGCAATAAAGGCGGCCACTCACAGCACGACTTGTAACCAGGTCACGGGGACACACGGATTGTTTTCCTCATTCTGATAGAGTATTTTTTTCATGTGTGTTTATTCTCAATTAAGCCGTGGTGGCCGAGTGGTTCGAGCAGTTGCCTGCGACGCAAAGGTCGCAAGTTCGAATCCCGACTGTACCAATGAGTTTTTCTGAACCTAAGTACAGTGATTAGTCACACCATGAGCTTTACGGTGAAGGAAAACATCGAGAGGAAACCTGCATACGTCTGAGACGAAATTCAAAGGCGTATGTATAGTCGTGCTTGAGTAACGGCGATGGACTCGCCATCTGTCACGTTGGCACTTAATATACCTCTGGCGGAAAGTGGGTGTGTGGGTATTACCTATACACCTCTGCCTACCCCTTCGGGGACCCTTGTGGGAAGGCGTGAGGATATATTATTATTATTCTCAAGTTTCGCGAGCGCTAACCACCAGATTAGCCAACTTAAATAACTACTTAAATACTAGCCATGCCTCTCGGTCTCGTCTGCCTTAAATATGATTTGATAGGTTTATCTTCTTCGTGAAGATATGGAAAAGTGCGGGGTGGGTTACACAACTCTCACAACCCTTTCGGAGCGCTTACGATAGACGTTAGTAGCGTAGGTGCTAATCCAACTAATAAGTTCGCTGACATGTTTTTGCATATAAAAGATTAGGAAAGATTGAAAAGGGCATTGAACTCATGAATATACTTACCTTTCTAATTTCAAAAAGGTTTTTTAAGCCTGTCCTATAATTAAATACATGACTTCTCGTTTCAAAGCCGGCGTTTATGCGCTTCGGTCATGAAAGCGAAGCGTCTGCTAATTTAACAGATCATATAAACACGTGTATCGTTAAAAGCATAAAGCGGGCCCGCACGAATCATTAACCCGTATGTTTACAAAATAGTTGCATCCGTGCTCAACGATGCGATGTGGGATATTGATAAACTGACACATATACAAACAGACGGTTTAATATATAGCTTTATATTAACTACTCGCTCTGCCCGCGACTTCATCCGAGTGGAATTTACAAAAAAAAAAATAAGTAGCCTAAGTTACTCCTTTTCATATCAGCTAGCTTTCATATTAGCAGAAACAAACAGCAGACAGTCAGAAAAACAAAAAAATAAAAAAAAACAATTTTGGTGTATGTACCGTATACATGCATTCATATGCATGTAGTAAAAACCGGTTATTTCAATATTTACAAACAAACACTCCAATTTTATATATATTATTATTATGTAATGAAAAGCCGTGGTGGCCGAGTGGTTCTAGCCGTTGCCTGCGACACAAAGGTCGCAAGTTCGAACCCCGACTGTACCAATGAGTTTTTCTGAACTTAAGTACAGTGATTAGTCACACCACGAGCTTTACGGTGAAGGAAAACACCGAAAGGAAACCTGCATACATCTGAGAAGAAATTCAAAGGCGTATGTATAGTCGTGCTTGAGTAACGGCGATGGACTCGCGATCTGTCACGTTGGCACCTAATATACCTCTGGCGGAAAGTGGGTGTGTGGGTATTACCTGTACACCTCTGCCTACCCCTTCGGGGACCCTTGTGGGAAGGCATGAGGATATATTATTATTATTATATATTATGTATAGATGAATAAAAGAGATATAGATAGTGCCATCCACGAAGACGTGCCCCACTATTCTTGCTTATAATTTATAGTCAAAGTGTGCAACCTTCCACTAATGTTTGAGTATTGTCGGTACACACTGATCACCTATGAGTGCACACGCACACTATACAAAGCCTTTGAATTGCTTCACAGACTTATGCAGGTTTCCTCTCGGTGTTTTCCTTCACCGTAACGACCAAATACTTTACCTAAGTTCAGAAGAACTTATTGGATTCCAACTTGCATCTCTGTTATGTACGCAACTACTCGGGCCACTCGGCCAAAATGGCTCTTTGTATTCCAATTGCTTAAGAAATACGTAGCTGTGTCCACGGTTTCACTCGTTTCCAATCAGGTGTAATTGGTTAATTTCTTCTCTGGAATAAAACATCAATGAATCCAGCTTATAACCGAATCTCTGCCTGTTGGCATACTTATTACCTCAACGACAAGGCCAATGACAAGGCTATTAATAACGTGAAGTAATAACGATGGCATTATTAATTGTGTCACGTCGTACGAGAGTGAAATTTACAAAGCTCCCGTTGAGTTTTATTTAACCGTGAAGCTCGTGGTGTGACTAATCACTGTACTTACATATATATCATCACGCCGAGTCCCTAACGAGGTAGGCCGAGAGAGTAGAGCGCCAGTTTTCTATAAACTTGCATTACTCTTTCGCTTCGTCCACTTTCACCAGTCTCTTCACACATGCTCGTCGGTTTCGAGTACTTTTGACGTTCCCGTCCGTGAGTGTCCGATTGATTTGATCTAGGTAGCTGGAACGTGGTCTTCCTCTGCCGCTTCTTGCACACACTTTCGCTTTGTATATCTGTTTCGTCAATCTTTCTTCAGTCATACTTTCTATGTGTCCAAACCAACGTAACATGCCTTTCTACATCTTTACCATCACGCCCTCATTCACGCCAGTTGTTTTGTGAATCTCTTCATTGCGGATTCGATCTATGATCGTTACTCCGTACATTTTTGAAGAAATCGCATCACAATTGCATTTAATCTATTTTCATACTTCCTCTGACATACCCAGGATTCAGTACCATATAATAAAGTGGGGGTATGTATAGTTGTGCTTGAGTAACTGTAAGGGACTCACCATCTGGCATTTAAAATATATCTCTCGCGGAAAGTGTTTGGCGTGGGTAACTGGGTACTACCAACACACCTTCAGTTCCTCTCGATGTTTTCCGTCACCGTAATGCTCGTGGTGTGACTAATCACTGTACTTAAGCTCAGAAAAACTCTGGTACAGTCGGGATTCGAATTCGCAAGCTTTGTGTTGTAGGCGACTGCTCAAACCATTCGACTATCAAGACTTTTAATTGGCTTAATATTAGGAAAGACAATATAAAACTTTACACACTTATAGTGTCCAGGAAGCGCATTCGCTATGTAGGTCAAAGCAGTCGGGGCATGCGTGTTTTTACCCCCAGGGGTGCCATCGGTCATTTTTGTACCTTCGTTACGAGACAAGGGACTTTTAAATTAAGTTTTTAATGTTCAACCCTAATTTCGGGAATTCCTGTTTGAGGCGACCCCGGTATGTTCGTATTTACAAGGCAGTCGCTGTCCTAAATAAAGAATTTAATTCATTGTGGGCGCTTATGAACAGTTTTGCACTTTCATCATATTAATTATATCTAAGTAACATATATATCACCACGATGATCCTTCACCGAATAGGCAGAGACAAAGAGTATGTAAGTCTAGAGAAAACTGGCGCTCTACTCTCATTGCCTACCCCGTTAGGGCGGGATAACCTCCTATTCTTTCAGTGTGCCATTTATCAAATTTGAGCAAACAGTCACATTTCTTAAGGCATACATAAAAAAACATGAAATCTATCTTCAGTGAAAGGAGGGAGTTACCAGTAGAGGGAGTGTCACCACTACCTCGCGGGAAAGCATGGAGCTTAACCTCCAACCTTTTTTCCATTTTCACTAATCTTTAATCTCTCAAATTATTTAAGGCTGCGTCGACGCGACAATTTGTAGAAGACAAAGCCTCTGTATTTAATTACCAACATTCATCCAACGGAATGAGTTGCCGTCAACCGCCATCTTAGAATTTTCCGGTGAGAGGTACTTAAAGATATATATCTTCGCGACTTCCCACAAGGGGTAGGCAGCGGTGTACCTTCCTAAAATAAGTAAATAAAATTAATAAAAATGTGCACTTTTCACAATATTTTAAGTACCAACGTGACTAATGGCGAGCTGAACACTGATTCTCAAATACGTCTTTAAATTATTTTTTCGTACGTATGCTAGGTTCCTCTCAACGTTTTCCTTTACCGTAGCTCTCGTGGTGTGGCTGATCGCTGTACTAAAGTGCTGTGACGTTCAATAAGTGTTCCCTGTGTCCCTTACGTCGAATAAAATAATTTTGATTTAATTAGTCCTCACACCTTCCCACAAGGGTCCCCGAAGGGTTAGGCAGAGTGTAATAGGGAATACCCACACACCCACTTTCCGCCAATGAGTGCTTGGTTGCCATAAGTATGTCATTCGTACGAAAAAATATAAATCTGAAAAATACCGAGCTAAGCTCGGTCATCCAGGTACTATATACTAAACCAACTAATTACTTGGCGTGACTTGTATTAATTGAGCGCGGCCAATTTGTATTATCCCGTATCACGAGCGATTGTTATGTTATCGGCGTGAAAACAGCACGTGATTAACTTCAGTATTGTGGCATTTTCGTTACGAACATTAATTAATTTAAAAATGTATATATATATTTTCAAAGCGAACAGCCATTAGAGTGTTTATAATCTGAGGAAAACCTTTTTGAATTTTGATGCGTTGTTAAGACAGGACTTCTTCCGTCCGGAAGATGTCAACCCATGTCAGAGGCACTTGTCTGTTATACTAATACTAGCAACCCGCCCCGGCTTCGCTCGAGTGCATACAATATTTTGATATATCTCAAATTTACCTATTTGTTTATTTGTCCCTACCCCGTAAAGTACTGGGCGTGATGATATGTGTATATGTACATACATAAATATTACTCGGGCAAAATAACGAGACGCAGCTAGCACATTACATAGTAAGTTTAGTACCGTACTTGTACGTAGAATAGAGATATCTCACAGACTGCGCTAAATTAGACTATATCTGGTCTCATCTACTCTTGAAATTGCTCAAGTTTGAATCCCAATCGTTGTAATTTGCAGTACTAGCCAGTTGTGCTAACGAAATTGAATACTTTCTCTTTACGACCAATATATACGCAGGGTGTCTCAGAAGATATAACAGTTGCTTAAAAATGTGATATGCAATAATGATAAATAATATATCCTCACGCCTTCCCACAAGAGTCCCCGAAGGGGTAGGCAGGCAGAGCGTATAGGTGGTACCCACACACCCACTTTCCACCAGAGATATATTTTAGGTGCCCTTTCGTACTGAGTATATACTAAACCATTCTCGAATCCACCATAAAACACAGAAAATTTTATTACAATCGGTCCAGCCGTTCAGGAAGTGTTCAGTGACACACACCCCTGCCACGCTTCGCTTTGGATATTTCAATGATGCAAAAAATAGATAAAAACAAACCTTGATGCGGATTATATAACATGCTAAAATTTCAGCTCGATCGGTGCAGAACTTTTGGAGTTTTTGTAGCGTACACAAACCAACGTAACATTTATATATATATATATGAGACATATATATATATATATATATATATATATATATATATATATACTGATATACGGGTAGATACCGTCTCCGTATCATCGTCCAAAACGATAAATGTCTAGTCCCGAGCTCGCACCGTTTAAATTTCAGTTTGAAGGCAACTTTATGATACATGCATTTATGCATTTTACAATAAATACTTCAGTATCAATTACCATTTAAGTTCCGACGCGTGCTTTGAACGACTCTGGAGGCAGCTTACGTGTCGTAGTAATGATATTAAAGTTTAAAAGTACTTGTAAGCTTTAATTTAAAATTATAAAAAAAAAAAATGACAAATCGAACTAAATCATGGAAAATTATATCTTAATATATATAAATTACGTGTCATGTTGTTTGTCTTTTTTTTTTTTTATACCACAAGAGTGGCAAACAACCATACGGCCCATCTGATGGGAAACGGTTACCGTAGCCTATTTACGCTCACGATACCGAAGTATCACTTGCGTGTTGCCACTCTGTGTTCGGAGAGTTATAGTGTGTTGGCAGCATAATGGGTTTAATCCCTCTGCTTCCAACACAATGTAACTATCCTCCCCCCTCCCCAAGGAGCTCATTACTGGAAATCATCATTGTCTGCGATGGACTTCTAAACACCATGTGTAGTTTGATGCAACTTGAAAGATAGGATAGCTTATATCTCAATTTATAGTAGCAATATTATTTTATTGCAAATTATTTACCTATTAAAGAAAATTATAAAAAAAGTGGCCGAGTAGTTCGAGCAGTTGCCTGCGACACAAAGATCGCAATTTCGAATCCCGACTGTACCAATGAGTTTTTCTGAACTTAAGTACAGTAACACACCACGAGCTTTACGGTGAAGGAAAACATCGAGGGGAAACCTGCTTACGTTTGAGAAGAAATACTTATTGTACTTGAGAATCGTTCATGATCTCGCAGTCCACGCCTAAATATATCTCAGGCGAAAATAGGGTGTTGGTACACCTCAACCTTACCCTTAGCGGAGCCTTGTGTGAAGGCGTGATATATATCTTTGCATCCAGCTTGAAATTACCAGTGGTAACCCCTTAGCATCAGGCGATCTTGCATTTTGGCACCTTAGTAGTGAAAAAGATTACTCACTGTATGTTGGTTATTAATTAGACCACGGTACCAATTTCACCAGCTTGTTTTTTTTTAAACACAAATGTGACAAGCATGCTTGAGGTCCGCATAATGGTAAGCGGCTACCGCAGTTGGACGCTTGCAACATGTAGAATCTCGAACTGTATTTTAGCTAAGGGTCAACGGCACCACGTTTCACGTATTACGTTGAATGCGCACGTCTACACAATTTGATTTAAACTCACGATGTACGAGCTCATTCGGTAAACGGACCTTTTGTAAAAGTTTTATTTTTTCATTTAGATATGTAGCTACATATGGCATAGCTATATATGGCAGAATGATCTTAGAGCTTTGTTAAATCTTATGAAAGAAGATTTAGTGACAAAAATTGAGAAAGGTGGTTTGAGGTGGTTTGGCCATGTCGAGAGAATGATTGAAGAACGATTGACGAAAATAGTGTATAAGGCGAGTGTGAATGAAAGTGTTGGAAGGGGTAGACCTAGGCGGACGTTTCTAGACCAAATTAGGGACGTCTTGAAAAATGGCCAAGTCAAGAGCATACATGCTCTTCGGTTTAGGGTACTCCACTTTAATTATTCTCTTCATACACGAAGCGAAGGAAGATGTAAGGATCGTAGCAAGTGGAAAGAAGTGGTCTCTACCCCTACGGGAAAGAGGCGTGATTATATGTATATATATACAATACATGGAACAAAGATAAACTCCATGTTCCTACAGCTAGATTACACAAAACTAGGAACTCATTTGTCGGGCAAGGTATACGTTTTTTTAATAAGCTACCTCGGAAAATAATTGAATTACCTTATGGAGAATTTAAAGCTGTCGTTAAAAGTAAATTAATTCAAAAGGCTTATTATAAAACATCAGATTATTTTAATGATGGCCATGCATGGCAATGAATTGCTCCTCTTGTACAGAGTTTATATAAGTAACTTTAATCTTTTCTACCCCTACGTAAAGTTTGTTTCGCCTATTCTTCTCCTGGCAGGTATTTTTTCTTGGAAACGGTGGTAACTTTAGTTTATATTAAACGTGACGTTCAATAAGTGTTCCCTGTGTCCCTTACGTTGAAGAAAATATTTTGATTTTGATTATGTATATATGTATTCTTCACCCTTTCCCAGGGTCCCAGAAGGGGTATGCTAAAGATCTCAAGCATTTGACCCACCATATTTTAAAGGACCGACTTCTACTTCTTGCAACACCAAGGGTTGGACTCCACGCCGTCAGGCTTCCCGAGGCTGTAGGCAGGGGTGTCAACTTTCCGCCGGAGATATATTTAAGGTGTCACCGTGACTGGAGCGAGTCCAATGCCGTTCCTCAAGCTCTGCTATACATACGTTGAATTTCTTCTCAAACGTATGCAGGTTTCCTCTCAATTTTTACCTTCACGGTAAAGGTCGACCAAAAACCGCCTCAAACGGGGGACCAATCACTAAGTCTGGAAAAACTTATTGATACAGTCGGAATTCGAACTTATTACTTTTTTGTTGCAGGCTCTTTATACTTTGAATATTAACTAATTAAAATTCTATGCTAATGAGAGCTGCAACAGAAGGGCAGCCATTTTGCTAGGGCGAGGGAAGTTAGGCGCGAGTTGATTTTGATTTTTGATTTGACTCATGTATAAGTATATAGATAATCTTATAGTTGAGTATAGAGATAATCTTGGTCTTCCTCTTTTCCACTCTACCTTCTCTTCTAAAATATTTTTAAAGGTTATACGTTTACTATTATACCACGATTATAAATACGTCTTTGAATATCGAACGATGAAAAACGAACTTGAATTTCGTCACAAAGCTTTCTTCACCGTAAAGCTCGAGGCTTCATAAATCGCCGTACCCATACAATATATAATTACGTATTTATTTATTTACCTCCATATTAATATATTCTGCTTAAGCTTGACATTCATCCCTCTCTTAATTGTTTTTCGCTTCGTTATTTACATAGTAATTCTAATGTTTCTTTAATAAACCGACTCGTCCGACCTTGGGAGGCGCGCGGGGGTAGCAGGAACCCAGTAAACGTACACAACACGACAATATTTAAGAATACTAGATAGATCTTTTAAACTACACCACGGATTTGAATGCGGTTCAAATTAATAGATAGAGTGTGGTTCAAGAGTTTAAAGCCGTGGTGGCCGAGTGGTTAGAGTAGTTGCCTGCAACAAAAATGCCAAGTTCGAATATGAACTTAAATACAGTGATTAGTCACATTACGAGCTTTACGTTGAAGGAACCTGCATGCGTTTGAGAAGAAATTCAAAGGCGTATGTATAATCGTGCTTGAGTAACGGCGATGGACTCGCCTTCTGTCACGTTGGCACCTATTATACCTCTGGCGGAAAGTGGGTAGGTGCTACCTATACACCTCTGCCTACCCATTTGGGGACTCTTGTGAGAAGGCGTGAGTATATAATAATAATATTGTTCGAGAGCGGAACAGTCATCAAGTATATAAGAATCAAACGCGGACGAAATTAACAAGTTTTCATGACATCGTTGCTTCAAAAATTCAAGTAAGTAGTTGGGCGTGTCAATAGAGTTTTCTCGTAACAAAGAACTTCGAGAAAATCTTTGTTTGCAGACTGAAAAGTACGTATACAAAGGTTATGAAAGGACTTTCGTACGGGGTGAGAGAAAATCAATCTTAGTCGAGGTCTGTTTGAAGACTTAAGCCCTAATCGCTCCCGAGAGCATCCCAAACAAACATTGTTGGAAGGCGACTCCTATGCTAACAATTAATTGCTTCTCTAGACTGCCTTGCCTTTAGAGTGTTTTGACAAGGTATATAATAATTACATAAATACCTCGGTATTTATCATTTTTCACAATTCCACACAAATTCTCATAGCCCCAAATTCGGCAAAGACTCGACCACGATATATCTAATTATATAGATAGATATATACATAAATATATAGGACATCCAAGACTAAGGTTCAAATACTCTTGTTCATCACACAAATTTCTTTAGCGGGGATTGAACCCGCGACCTCAAGTTTTCCAGTCAGGAGCTCTAACCTCTAGACCAGCCGGCCGTCTTCCCTCATCGAGTAGGCGAGAGAGGCATGACGAGAGAATGAGATATTCTCTCGTCATTCATGCTCGCCGATTTCGAGTACTCTTGATGTACCCTTCCTTGAGTGTCCGATCGCTTTGATCAAAGTAGTTGGACGTGATCTTTCCCCGTCTCTCCTTTCACACCCAATCGTATTGTATATCTATTTCGTCAACCTTCCTTCTCTAATTCTTTCTACATGTCCAAACCGACGTAACACGCCTTGTGTTGCGAATCTCATCATGCCATTTTCAAACTCTTGGAAGCAGTCTCGTGAATAAATGAGAGACCTAATCAGATTTCTCCCGGTACAGTCGGGAACAAATGTGTAGTGTTAAGAGTATAGCATTGTAGTGTGTAGTGCATCAATAGTTTGCTCGCGCTATTCTAGTATTGGGGTCATAGACAGCTGCATATGTAATTAGAATGCGTGTTGTATTATTATATTGTACAGCTGAGAACTATATATCTTCACACCTTCCCAAAATGGTCCGCGATGTGGTAGGCAGGGATTTGGATCGGGATTCTAACTTGCGATCTTTGTGTCGCAGGCAACTGCTCGAACCACTCGTCCACGTCGGATTTATTGTAACTTTTGTGGTATAAAAAAAACAAGTATATAAACGAATGATAAATCATTAATCCATACGTAACATTGGATATGTTTTGTTTCGGAAAGAAATACAGATATTAAATTTACCAATTAAATAAAATTTTTGCAGGAGTAAAATTGCGCTGCAGTTAGTAAGTATTTGGGGACTCCCGATAGAAGTGGAAACTAAGTGACTTGTGAATTCTATCTATGTATATACATATATACACAGTATACATATACTTATCTCATATATGAGCCGTGGTGGCCGAGTAGTTCGAGACTGTACCAATGAGTTTTTCTGAAATTAACTACAGTGATTGGTCACGCCATGAGCTTTACGGAGAAGAAAATATACACCTTTGCCTACCCCTTCAGGGACCCTTATGGGTAGGCGTGTGGATATATTATACATATAGCTCATCGGAAGCATGTGGTGACGATGACGCGAGTTCCATGAATTTTGTTCACCCAAAAAGTGCTCAACTCGCCTAAAGACGCTGTCACTTCAAAATTAGGTCGGCCATTTTGCCTCTATCCAAAAGGAGAGTGACACAAATGTTAATTAACCGCGCCACGTCTCTGTGAAACCCGAGACGTGTATTGTAGTGCCTTTTGTCGGCACCTGCTAGATTTCACATTGTCAGATTAATAACAGAGCCGTAGTTGCCGAACGGTTTAAGCCTGATGCCTGTAACGTATAAATCGCAAGTTCAAATCCAGGTGTGTTTGTTTGTCACAAGATAGTATAGTAGCTGTATTTCACCCGAGCTAACTTTGATCATAAATATACATACAAATCATCACGCCAAGTCCCTAACGGGGTAACGGGATCCCTAACCCTTTCGTTTCGTCCACATTCATCAGTCTCTTCATACATGCTCGTCGGTTTCGAGTACTCTTAACGTTCCCGTCCTTCAGAGTCCGATCTATTTGATCCAGGTAGTTGCAACGTGGCCTTCCTCTGCCTCTTCTTGCACACACTTTTGCTTTGTATATCTGTTCCGTCAATCTTTCTTCACTCATCCTTTCTATGTGTCCAAACCAACGTAACAACGTAACATTATAAATATATAATATGATATATAATAATAATGACGGATGGGATGACGATTTGCGAAGGACTGCTCGCAGATGCTGGATGCGGCAAGCTGAAGACAGGGCGTTATGGCGCTCATTAGGGGAGGCCTATGTCCAGCAGTGGGCTAGAGTGGGCTGATGATGTTGATATAATAATAATATTTATTTGGCAAAAATGTTTAACAGGAGTGCCAAAAGAACGACGATACACCTGAACCACCTCCGGAGACAGTTCCAAAAGTTCCAAACACATTCTGCCTCTATTATATACATATAAGTATACATTTATAGATGGCTATCTGGTCTAGTAGTTAGAGTTCCGGACTGCGAAACTTGAGGTCGCAGGTTCGAATCCCGCTGAGGGCAGATATTTGTGTGATGAACACGAGTATTGGTACCGTAGTCTTGGATGTCCTATGTATATATCTATCTATATAGGTAAATATATCGTTGTCAGTTACCATAACACAAGCTTTGCTTAACTTGGAGCTATGTTAAGTTGTGTGGAATTTTCCCAAGGCTTTTATTTATTTATGTACATTACCCAAGAACTGTCGAAATATTTCACTCCTAAATAATACATATATATAAAATAATATATCCTCACGCCTTCCCACAAGGGTCCCCGAAGGGGTAGGCAGAGGTGTTTAGGTAATACCCACACATCCACTTTCCGCCAGAGGTATATTAGGTGCCAACGTGACAGATGGCGAGTCCATCGCCGTTACTCAAGCACGACTATACATACGCCTTTGGATTTCTTCTCAGACGTATGCAGGTTTCCTCACGATGTTTTCCTTCACCGTAAAGCTCGTGGTGTGACTAATCACTGTACTTAAGTTTATAAAAACTCATTGGTCGACTGTACCAATTTATTCTAACTTGCGATCTTTGTGTCGCAGGCAACTGCTCGAACCACTCGGCCACCACGGCTTTTTTCACTCCTAAACTACCAAAAATAATATTACAACACACATAAAACATACCTCGGGGAGTTAAGGATTTATGGGTACCTACAACACACCCCTGCCTACCTTACGAAGACCCTCACGAGATATAATTATATTTCACTTCCAACTAGCTTAAAGCCACCTACCTGACCTAACCTAGATAGATAGTCGTTCACACCTCAGTATCAATCGCATCTTGCGAGCCCTAAGCTCCATACCGACCGTAAACCACCCCCCATAACACCCCCTGTCTAAGAGATTACCATTAAACTACCCGCTAACGAGTATCGGGATTAATCTTTGACGTACATGCGTTAAACGATGGCAAATTACTATTTGAGAGCGGTTTGAGATTTAGTTTCATAGAAGCGTTAAGTTCAATTTTATGACGTTTGACGTTTGATTTTATTTTATGACGTTTGATTTTATTTCAGTGCGATATTTACAATAGCCAGTTAATGTCTTGTAATGCGTAATAAAATGCATGATCAATTTTAAGTAATAGCTCTGGCCCGCGACTCACTCGTCTAAGCTATGTAATTTGTAGAATTATTTATTCATTAGGGCTTACCATACATACATGCATATCATCACGCCGAGTCCCTAAAGGGGTAGGCAGAGAGTATAGAGCGCCAGTAATAACTTCACTTACATACCTCTTTCGCTTCGTCCACATTCATCAGTCTCTTCATACATGCTCGTCGGTTTCGAGTACTCTTGACGTTCCCTTCCTTGAGCCCTTTATAACAAATTTCTAGAGATAATTTCAACTGCATGCTTATCTCAAATTTGGAAATCCAGCTTCAATCTGTCTGAGTATTTCCATTATATTAAATTTTCACCCTTCGTGATAAATCAAATCAATTCAAATCAAAATCTTTTTATTTCACATAGGCCCAGGTGGGCACTTATAAAACGTCGAAAAAGAAGCACGGTTCGGGTTGGTCGCTTCCATGGAGAAGAACCGGCAAGAAACAAGCTGCATCACGAACTCTCCACCTCCTTTTAAACTCAGACCCAGATGACATCACAGACGCCCGCCTGACATAGTCGTTGTACACCTCATTGCCTCCCGAGGATTAGGTCGGATTAACGCGGCGTTAGCGCCAGGGGGGGAGGCACATTAGCCGGAGAACTTTCGAACTTTCTTCGCGTTTCTATAGGATACTAATGAATGTATATTAACTGCTTGGCACACTCTTCAAAAGGTCGCGGGACTATTTCCCGAATTTATTCCCGTATTTTAGTAAAAAAAAAATTTATTAGTGCGATTGGCATTCGAATTTGCGATCTTTGTGTCGCGGGCAACTACTCTCACCAATCGACCATCATGGCTTTAACATACATACCCGATTATACATACGTCCTTGAGTTTATTCCTCAACGTATGGAGGTTCCTCGTTTAACCTAAATCCTTCGACATATATTCTGATTCGACCATAATCTTACTAATATTATGAAGGTGGTTTGTAAGTTTGGATGTTAGCTGCTCTTACAAGGCATACCGGCTGAACTGATTTGGCTGAAAATTTAAATGGTGATGGCTTATACCTAGGATAAGGACATAGGCTACCACTTATTTAAATTATTAAAGCAAAAGTTTGTAAGTTTGGATGTTTGTTACACTTTTACGGCAAAACGACTAAACCGATTTGGCTGAAAGTTGAAATGATGAGCGTATATACCTAGAATCAGGACATAGACTACATTTTTAATTCCTAAAAATACAGTTCTAATATTATAAAGGCCAATGTTTGCATGTTACACTTTCACGGCATAGCGGCTGAACCGATTCTAGCAGGAAAATACCTTTTTCGATCTCCATGCGGGCGAAGACGGGGGCATAAGCTAGTAATGTAATAAATTTGTATTCAATCTCCTTTATAATAAATTCCTAAGCAAAGTTGGGTAACACTAGAAGAAAATAAACTACCAAATAAATTCGGCCCAACGACAAGGATCAACGATTGGGAAGCATTATTCATAATTTGCGTTGTTAAAAGTTCTGTGTCGAAGTTCCCAACGTTTCTGTAATGGCGGGGTTTTGAAACAATCCGCTCTCTCGTATATTGTACGATAATATTGCAATCCAAAATAAATAAATAAATAAGCCAAGCAACTACTCGGCCGTGGTGGCCGTGTGGTTCGAGTAGTTGCCTGCGACGCAAAGGTCACAAGTTCGAATCCCGACTGTACCAATGAGTTTTTCTGAACTTAAGTACTGTGATAAGTCACACCACGTGCTTTTCGGTGAAGAAATACATCGAGAGGAACCCTGCATACGTCTGTGAATCAATTCAACGGCGTATGTATAGTCGTGCTTGAGTAACGGCGATAGACTCGCCATCTGTCACGTTGGCACCTAAAATATAGTTCTGGCGGAAAGTGGGTGTGTGGTACCTATACACCTCTACCTACCCCTTCAGGGACCCTTGTGGGAAGGCGTGAGGATATATATCTATAAACTCAAAAACACGTTTTCCTTGTTTCAGGCGACCAACCTTCCCCACGAAAATAAAGCGGCATATTTTACAATAAGTTTAAACCTCATCCAATTCCCTCCTGACTCTTAATACAATATCCTAGTGATGAGTGATGCTGCAATGACATTTGATAGTTGAGTGCACAGTTTGCCGACGGGTGTGGGATTCGAGTCTGTGAAGTTCAGGAGACACAGGTTAGTGCGTTCCCTTAATTTCCATATGTGTGTATGTATTGATGACCGAGTGGTTTTGTGGTGCCTACAGAACAATGATCGCAAGTTTGAATCCCGACTGTACCAATAACTTTTTCTGGACTGAACTTTAGTCACACCACGAGCTTTACAGTGAAGGAAAAACCTGCACACGTTTTAGAAGAAGTTCAAAAATATTTGCATAGTTATGCTTGAGTAACGGCCATTGAGTTGCATTCTGTCATGTTGGCACCTAAAATATATCTCCGGCGGAGAGTGGGTGAGTATTTCTTTGACGTTCTCGTTCGCTATTGAGAGCAAATCCATATTTTTGCTTTTATTTACATTAACAACAATTAACAATATTTACAAAGAACAGTTGAAAGGTAGTACCTACCCAATACCCACTTTCCGCCAGAGATATAATTTAGGTGTCAACATGACAGATGATCAGAGTCAGAGTCCATCGCCGTTACTCAAGCACGACTATACATACGCCTTTGAATTGCTTCTCAGACTTATGCAGATTTCATCTCGATGTTTTCCTACACCGTTAATCTCGCGGTGTGACTAGTCACTGTACTAAACATCAAAGAACTCAATGGAACAGTCGGGATTCGAACTTGCGATCTTTGTGTCGCAGGCAACTACTCGAACCACTCGGCCACCACAGTTGAAACTATATTATAACCAAACTACTATTATAAGAATGAACACCTCGTTTGATGATACCAATCAAAGAAACGAAATCAAGATTAATGAATTGATTCGTCTGAAACAATTGGCTTTGAAGTCTTCACCCGATTTGTATATTTATTCGTAGCGTAGGCACTTGACTGGTTCTATAGCATTTTACGAGCCGAATGTCATTCAGCAGTTGTTTTAAAAGGTTTTCTAAATTTGTTCTTTTCATGGCTGTAAAACGATGAAAAAAATATATAAACGAGGTACGCAATACTGATTATTAAGAACAACTAACAATATTTATACTAGAACGGCAATTATTGCTCCTCTTGTACGGATGTTATATATGTAACTTTAATCTTTTCTACCCCTACGTAAAAGGGAACAAATGTTAAAAAAGCAAACCGGGGAGTTTGTTTCGCCGTTTCTTCTCCTGGCAGGTATTTTTTCTTGGAAACGGTGGTAACTTTAGTTTATATTAAACGTGACGTTCAATAAGTGTTCCCTGTGTCCCTTACGTTGAATAAAATATTTTGATTAAATTTTTTTTTATTTAAAAGCCGTGGCCGAGTGGTTCAAGTTCCCTGTAACACAAAGTTTGCAAATTCGAATTCCGACTGTACCAATACTAGAGTTTTTCAGAACTTAAGTACACTAATTAGTCACAAAACGAGCTTTACGGACAGAAGAACAAACATCGTGAGGAAGCCCATTCTGTCACGATGACACTTAAAGTATATCTCAGGCAAGATGTGGGTGTGTGTACTACATACCTCTGCCTACCCCTTCAGGGATACCTGTGGAAAGTTAGGTGACCAATGACAGAATAACAACAACGCGCCATATTTCGGAAACGACACCGAGTGACGTACGTTAGTCTTGTCAACATATTGGCGCATCATTTGCTCCCAATATTTCATCTCACTTTTGGGATCAAAATCAAAAAATCTAAATCAAAATCTTTTTATTTCACATAGGCCCAGGTGGGCACTTATAAAACGTCGAAAAAGAAGCACGGTTCGGGTTGGTCGCTTCCATGGAGAAGAACCGGCATGAAACTCCATGGTTACTCTTTTCAAATCATTAGGCATATACACCAATAATATTTTTTCGTTACAGCAATAGTATGGGGGAACAACGTAGGCCCGACAATAGGTCGCTGCTTACTATACAAAGTATACATAAAACAAGATAATTATAACAATGTTAGCAAGATCTAAGAATCTACAAAGCCTACAATGTTCTCACATTTACAAATTAGACAAATTAAACAAGTGACACAAATATTGTCATCAGTACTGTAACTGATTCTGGTCAAGATATGGAATAAATTCAAATAAAAAAAAGTAAAATTATTATTGTAAAAAAACCCCGAAATGAGAAAATGAGATCTATTTATTCTACTTATTAGTAACGAAATAAAAAACATTTTCGCTTGACAATTCCTTATGACAATGCCGCTCATATAAATATATCAATACAATGAATAGCGTAAGCGACTAAATAACTTATGCATACGTGTACATACATATCACGCCGAGTCATTAGCGGGGTATGCAGAGAGAGTAGAGCGCCTGTTCTCTTAACACTTAAGTATATACTCTCGCGTCCAACTACCTGGATTTAACTCATCGAACACTCGAGGATGGGAAAATCAAGAGTACTCGAAACCGACGAGCATGTATGAAGAGAATGACGAATGTGGACGAAGCGAAAGAGGTATGTAAGTCTAGAGAGATCTGACGCTCTATACGCTCAGCCTATCCCGGACTCTGCTTGATGATATGTATGTATGCCAATAAATCGCTTAACGCTAAATGGGGGACCTCCCATTTAAATTTCTAAAGAAGAATTTATATCATGCTAAGTCCACTCTGTGCCTTAATTTGAGACATAATTCACATTTTAACATATTATATTCATATATTAATCTTGTTTGGACAGTGAATCACTTTTCGCCAATCACAGTAGTTAAATATACGATGTCAATAAAACCTTGGTACCAGATGGCATCGCTCCCATTAAGCGAGAATCCGACTCGTTGAATCATAGCCGTTGCATTCCCGGAAATCCTTTTAAAGCCCGTACTATGTACTTGTCGAATTCACTTTCGGAGTTCTGAGAATATATTAATAACTCCACGTGGCTTGCGCGTTAAATATATAATTATATTCTTTTATCCAAATTAGTTCAGCCTTTCATCAAGCAACTATTAGAACCACAAAGCCGTTCGTGGTGGCCGAGGGTCACATAAATGACCCGTTTTTTATTATTCGCCAAGGCCCGAACAACTAGCATTGTTGAAGAAACAACATATTTTCCCGAACTGAAAGCAATATATTCTCTTATATCCTCACGCCTTCCCACAAGGGTCCTCGAAGAGGTAGGCAGAGGTGTATAGGTAGTGCTGACACGACCACTTTCAGCCATATATTTTAAGTTCCAACGTGACAGATGGCGAGTAACTCAATCACAATTATACATACGCCTTTGAATTGCTTCTCAAACGCATGCAGGTTTCCTCTCGATGTTTTCCTTCACCTAAAGTGATGAAAAACCTACTAAAGTTAAAGCTCATTGGTACAGTCGGGATTCGAACTTGCGTTCTTTGTGTCGCAGGCATTCGAACCACTCTGCCACCAAGGCCACAAAATATTCCGTGATATATAACACGGGTTATGAAAAAGCGTGTCAGTCAAACTCATCATTTTACAATCCGGAAACACCGAACAAAAACATCGAGAATGAATTCCAATACCGACCTTCGTATGATCTTAAACATTATGTAGTTGGAAATATCCGGGCCTCGGGTTGTATGGCGGTTTTATTAAGGCGGATATACATTAGTCACACGCAACGTCATGCGTCAAATGAGTCAGAAGTTAAGACGCTTCTTCCGATTGAAAAGTGATTACAATCATTATGTTGGCATACAAATTTATTAGAATCATGGAGAATAGTGGAAATTATAACAATTTATAAACTTATACTTAATGGAACTAGACAACAAGATAACAATTCTCCCTCTCCCCAAAGACCTCATTATTGGAAACCTTATTCACCGCGTAGGAACAAGACATAACATTGTGTTATTTGGCTACGGACTTCTATAAGGTGGAGGTCCTGCCCCAGTCGGGCAGATACAAATTTGAATGGGAAACCCGTTATGCCCTACCTTTCTTAAAAAGCTTATCACGTTATTTTATCACGATTTATCTCAAAACCTATTCGAGAGATTGTCTAAATTTTTTCTCTATCAAAAACCTACATCTCTACCGAGTAAAGCCGCGGGCGGCACAACTTGTCTTACATATAGATGTTTCGTTGCGTAACTAACCTTCCTCTCTTCCCTTATCTTCACCGCTATTGTAATGGCTGTAATATGTAGTTTGGTTGCGGTCACGATACAAGAACCAGTTTGCATCCCCATATAACTGTCTGGTCTAGTGATTAGAGCTCCTGACTGCGAAACTTGAGGTCGCGGGTACGAATCCCGCTGAGGGCAGATATTTGTGTGATGAACACGAGTATTTGTACCTTAGTGTTGGATGTCCTATGTATTTATGTATATATCTATCTATATAAGTAAATATATCGTTGTCTAGTTATCATAACACAAGCTTTGCTTAAGTTGGGACTAGGTCAATTTGTGTGGAATCGTCCGAGGTATTTATTATTATTTATTTATTTATTTATTACATAGACAGATATAAGTATATATAAATACATTGGATATCCAAGACTAAGGTACAAATACTCGTGTACTCATAAATACCAATATAATTTTGTAGATATTTTGTTTGAATGCCCGAATAAATGTATATTATATGGAAATACATCGTAGTTCTGTTACTTTTAAACACTATTCAAGACATATGACATCACGCAATGAGCTCTAATTAATTAATATATCCTCACGCCTTCCCGCAAGGGTCCCTGAAGGGGTAGGCAGAGGTGTATAGGTAATACCCACACACCCACTTTCCGCCAGAGGTATATTAGGTGCCAACGTGACAGATGGCGAGTCCATCGCCGTTACTCAAGCACGACTATACGCCTTTGAATTTCTTCTCAGACGTATGCGGGTTTCCTCTCGATGTTTTCCTTCACCGTAAAGCTCGTGGTGTGACTAATCACTGTACTTAAGTTCAGAAAAACTCATTGGTACAGTCGGGATTCGAACTTGCGACCTTTGCGTCGCAGGCAACTGCTCGAACCACTCGGCCACCACGGCTTTTTTAATAATAATAATAATAAAGCCTTTATTTAAAAAAATTCCATGACTACATATACTTATACATAAATAACTATATTTATCAAGGTGAATGTCATGGCTATGTCAATGAATATATACTTTATTACAAATTCATGCATTAATAACATCATAGTTTATCTACATACATACATACATACATACATATCATCACGCCAAGTCCCTAACGTTTAGTTTATCTCTTTCAGTTAAATATGAGCGTCGCAGAATTCGTCGAGGAGCCAGTACCAGTCGTGGCTGGGACTCCGACCGCCCCGGCGACCACTCCAGCAGCGCTCGACGGTGGGCCCATGATGCCGGTCCCCGCGGCCCCCAGAAAGCCGCCGAGACGGGGGCCCAAAATTCAGCAGGAGAGGCCTAAGCGAGCGCTTTTCTGTTTGACTTTGAAGAACCCACTCAGGAAGCTCTGCATCGACATCGTGGAGTGGAAGTATCCTTTATAATCAACTGACGATATCTCTACTCGAAACTTAGCATTTTAAATTTTTTTGCATGTGGCCCGTCTGATGGTAAGCGGTTACTGCCGCTTATGGACGCTTACAACGCCAGGGGTATCACTCGCGCGTGGCCAACCCTGCAGGAATCTTTTAGTTCGAATTCGATTAAAATTTATCGACATTTCGAATTTGTTCTTGATTTTCTCCAGCACTGTGGCAAATTTTTATTCAAATCCGTTCAGACTTTCTGGCGTGATTGGCTAACAAATATATATATACTCACAATCTTTCTCATCCTAATAATATTAAACAAACATAGGTATCATCACGCCGAGTCTCTCACGGGGTAGGTACAGGGCTTTATCCACATTCATCAGTCACAATATTAAGTTTGTAACGATGTTTTTTCTTCTTACTCGCAAAAAGTACTGAATGGAAAAAGATAAAACTTTGCGCAGAAATTGTGTATATTTAATGTCGGAAATAATCATATATTCATTTCATATATGATGAAAAAAATAATTCTAATCTACCTAACACCGTTCATTCTTCTTGGTACGCGTTATAAAAATTTTGTATTAAATTTAATTAAGTGAAACAGATGTTCAAAGGAACAGTTTTATTTTATCTGTAGACTAATAAATTCTGAAAAAATTAAAAAAATATTTTACAATATTGTCACCTTCCGTCATTACCGTATTCATTAAATCTCAAAACATATTTTCTGCCGTAAGATCAGACGAAAATCTCACGAAACACAACTAGATCTGTTGAAACGTTGTAATAGAAGAGTTTGTAAAAATAGGATGACGGCGAAATATAGAGCTTGGTATGTGCGTTGTATATTTTCATTCTATTCTAAATTTCAAATTATCTATGGTAGGCGTTAAATATGCAAGCAAAATTCTTACTCCAAAATAATATGAAAAATGCGAGTTTGTATGGATGTTCGTTACTCGATCACGCATAAATTACAGAACAGAATTGGATGAAATTTGGCACAGAAATAGATTATTAGCTGGATTAAGACATTGAATACTTTTTATCTATTTATTAAAACTTCCTGCACACATTATTGCAAACGCGAACTTAATGCCGAAGCCATACTCTGCCAGTCAACCTTTGGGTGATGCAGAGATAGGCATGGCAGGCTGTTTAAGATATTACAAGATTTAAGCTATTAATATGAAAGTGAGAAGACCAGAGACAAAATTAAATGTCAACTAACGGTAAAATGTATTTTTGTACCGCGACTTTAAATGTAACATATTGTCCATCGTACTTAGATCAACTCGAAATCGATTTGATCTCGTCAAATCGATGAGCCGTAGTGGCCGAGTGGTCTGAGTATTTGGTTCGAGCTTGCAACACAAAGACTGCAAGGTCGAATTCCGACAGAACCAATGACCATCACGAGCTTTACAGTGACAGAATACCACGATAGGAAACCTGCATGCATACGTTTGAGACGAAATTCTAAGACGTATGTACAGTCGTGCTTGAATAACCATGGGCTCGCCATCTGTCACGTTGGCACCTAAAATAGGTATATCTCTGGCGGAAAGTGGGAGTCTGCCCACCTCCACCACCACAAACTCTGCCTACCCCTTCGAGGACCCTTGTGGGAAAGCGGACCGCATACATATTTGCCACGCGTGTGGTATAAAAAAAAGAGCGTATGAATGAGGATGATTCGAAGGAGTTAATAAGTATTAAATAGTAAATATATCAAAATAATTGAGCCGTCGTGGCCGAGTGGTTCGAGCAGTTGCCTGCGACGCAAAGGTCGCAAGTTCGATTCCCGACTGTACCAATGAGTTTTTCTAAACTTAAGTACAGTTATTAGTCACACCACGAGCTTTACGGTGAAGGAAAACATCGAGAGGAAACCTGCATACGTCTGAGAAGAAATTCAAAGGCGTATGTATAGTCGTGCTTGAGTAACGGCGATGGACTCGCCATCTGTCGCGTTGGCACCTAATATACCTCTGGCGGAAAGTGGGTGTGTGGGTATTACCTATACACCTCTGCCTACCCCTTCGGGAACCCTTGTGGGAAGGCGTGAGGATATAATATAATAATAATAATCATAGTAAATAGTTTTATATTCGTAATTTGATATTTCGCTGATTCTCTGTCTTCATCAAAATACAAATATCACAAGTCCCTTATAGGGTAATCGAGGAAGCGGGATTGTTAGACAAGAGCTGCCAACCGCGCCGTAAGTCATATTGTGGTAACTACCTTAGGTTTGGCAACACGCCGAGAAAACATCCGTTCAACACGATGATCGAATTCAATATATAGCATATGTATATAATATATAGCATATGTATATAATATATTGGCCATCAACATTATTTATATACAGTCGATACGGTGAATATTTTTGATCCAGCTCAATAGGTCGCAGATTTTTATTGGTGATGTAATAACTTTTTGAACAATTTGCCACGATGTTAGATTTCAAAGGATCAAAATAACGTATATATCATGCCTACTCACAAAGTTCCCCGTAGAATTAGGCAGAAGTGTAACTCGAGCTGTACGGTTAAGGAAAACATCGAGAGGAAACCTGCATACAGCTGAGAAGCAATTTAAAGACGTATGTATAGTCGTGCTTGCGTAACGGCGATGGACTCGCCATCTGTAACGTTGGCACCTAAAATATATCTCTAGCGGGAAGTAGGTGTGTGGGTACTACCTAAACACCTTTGCCTACCCCATTGGGGACTCTTGTGGAAAGGCGTGAGGATATATTACGAATTATGTCTTAATTCGTTTATTCAAATCTATTCATTGCTCTACTACGAGTAGATATGAAATTTAACATGAGAGAAACCGTAGGGCTCAACTAGTGTTTAATAATACCGGCAACACACTTAACGAATAACTCAAACATAAGTACCTAAAAGCTACAACCATAACAGTTTTATTAATATTATAATTTACGCAGAAACTGCGGTTTTCTTTCAAAATAAACTCAGAGCGAAATTTGTTTTGCATCTGTCTAGCAATAGCGTTCGGTTCGTAATATATTATAATTACAAGCATTAGTTTTATGATTCCATTATCTAAACATGTGGATATAAAGTATGCATTAGTGGTAAATGGATGTGCGCAACGTTGGTTATGAGATGGATCCGGCATGGCAAGATGTTTGGCGCCCTTCAACTATAAACCTTGACACACTGAGTGAATCATACTAATATTTATAGCTTCGCTAACAGTTGGATTACAAAGTTTATTGTCCAATCGGAAACATCATATATATATATATATATATACATACTTACACACACACTCACATAGGCACACACACACTCACACACATACACTAACATGCACTCACATACACAAACATCCACTCACATGCACATGCTCACAGATACACCACACACACGCCCACATGCACATACACGCCCACAAGCTCATGCACACACACATACACACACCCACACGCTCATACACACACACACATATATCTTTTTATTTTTATTTTTTATTTTACAAACAACAACAATAGTTTAACTAGTTAATTTAAATAAGTTTAAAATAATGTATTCATGTTAAGGGAGATCAGGGACCCCTGGTACAGGCATCATTATGCTTAAAAAGAGACTGGTCACAGTCATAGTTATAAGAAAAAGTTTGATACTGAACAAATATTTTTATTATTATTATTATTATATATGGTCATGTCGCTCCACAAGGATTCCCGAAGGGGTAGGCAGAGGTACCTCACACACCCTGGTGTTGCAAACGTACCTACCTACAGCTCGTGACGTAATTAATCAAAATAATTCATTGGTAGAATCTAGATTTGAACTAGGCGCTCGGCCACTATGGCTCTTATATTCATAGGTATAAAAAATAAATTCAAAAGACCTAAGTATTGTCGCGCATGAGGAACACAGATGTACTAGCAATCTGTCACGTTGGGACTTGAAATATATTTCCAGTGAAAAGTGGGTATGTGGGTACTACCTACACACCTCTGCCTACTCCTTCGGGGACCGTTGTGAAAATATTATCCTCACGCCTTCCCACAAGGGTCCCCGAAGGGGTAGGCAGAGGTGTATAGGTAGTACCCACACACCCACTTTCCGCCAGAGGTATATTAGGTGAAAATATTAATATCTACATATATCTAAACTTGAACATAAACAGATATGCTGCTGGAATACGCCTATACGCCTGGAATTTTACAGGTCAAATATTAACGATTCTGAATTATCTTTATTCAACACGTGCAGAAAGTTTGCAAAAACAATATCCATACTTTCCGCTTCGTCACGAGTTGCATGAAACGATTTTATTAATAGCATAAATTCCAAGAAAATAATACGAAATCAGCAGTTAACGTACTCAAAATGATGATAAAGATTGGCTTTCTTCCAATATCGAGCGGGATGAATGACAAGAGAGAGTCGGGAAATACCAACAACGGGTAATAAGTACGAAAGCATCCATTTAGCAAATTCCGGCTCGAAGGACCAATCAAACTACCCTATGTGACAGAAGTTTATGGCTCGAAGGACCTATGCCACAGAAGGGCATTGTGAAATTGCTTCGTACTACTATTATTAATTTATAATCAGATTATTGTTTTCTTCCTTCCATGAGGAACTAGGCGTGATGTGTTTGTATATTAGTTATTTGCTACCTTAACTCAGGAATACAGACCTTTTGAATGGATGATATTAACGACCATTTTCGCAAACTGCATTGCCCTGGCAGTCTACACGCCGTATCCAGCGAGCGACTCCAACTACACAAATTCAGTTCTGGTGAGTATTCATTCATTTGAACCCAGAGTCATTTATCATCATCATGCATCATTTATTCATCATTCATAATTAATTTGTGCATCATTCATTCATTTCTCATCACTTAATTGTTACCATCCGTACGACGGATGCTTCCCAGAAGTCAGATGAAAATCTTCTGAAAATTCCCTCCATCTTGCCTACCCCGTTACTAGGCGTGATGGTATGTATGTATGTATGATCCATCTCTGACTATTTAATGTTATCCAAATCCTTCACACTTGGGGAACCCTACGACCGTATTTCATACTTCTACTGACTAAGCCCCAAGGTGTTCCTCTGTGTTACACTAGGGGGATGGTACCGCCTCAGCATAAGTATTTTTTTACCCTACACTCATGTTTCCAGGAAAAAATAGAGTACATATTCCTCGTGATCTTTACTGGAGAGTGTGTGATGAAGATCATCGCCTATGGATTCGTGATGCACCCTGGCTCGTATCTACGGAACGGGTGGAATCTTCTAGACTTCACCATCGTCGTTATTGGGTAAGTCTTTTGACCTGATATTTCTCCTTGAGAGTATAGATAGAGTTAGTTAGAGACTAAAGTAACTTAGCCTACTTCTAGTTTTAATTTATATAAAGAACCAGATTCTTAGAGGTAGGGCTTAACGGGCTTCCCGTTCGAATTTAGAGTTGCCGAGCTGGGGAGGAACCTCCACAGTTTTAGAAGTCCGCAGCCAAATAACACAATTTTTGAAGTGATAACTTCATATAGGAGGGTAAACAGCTTAGTTGCGTTAAAAGCGTTACGGCAAAAGTGCCATCTGTACTTGTGGATAAACACTAATAAATAGCTATTCAATAAACCTTAATAATATTATAAATGTGAATGTAAGTTTGTTTGTTACGCTTTCACGTAAAAACTACTTAAGAGATCACTATAAAACTTTGTACACATATTCTTGGAGATATTAGAAGTAACATAAGATACTTTTTATTAAAAATTTTTTTTTACGAAAGATAAAAAAGCCGTCCGCGCCGACGAAGTCGCGGGCACAGCTAGTGCTAAATATATTTAATTGATATGCTGACTAGTTCTGCCAAGAAAAAAAACCTATATTAACACATAGGATATTTTTTTACTTATGTACAGTCTTGTTAGAGAAACGGCGATAGACTAGCCGCCTGTCGCGTTACCTAAAATATATATCCGGTGGGTGGTGTGTAGGTAGTAGCTAGTGACACACCTCTGCAGACCCTTGTGGGAAGGCGTAAAGATAATGTAATATGTGATGTCATCCCCAGAATGGTGAGCACAGTGCTATCGAGCATATTCAAGGACGCTTTTGACGTTAAAGCCCTGAGAGCCTTCAGGGTGCTACGACCTCTGCGTCTCGTATCAGGCGTTCCCAGTGAGTATAACTATACATCGTTGTAAAAGCCGTAATGACCAAATGCAAGTTTGAATGCGATCTGAAACATAGATTTTCACGAGCTTCAGGGTGAAGGAAAACATCGAGAGGAAACCTGCATACGTTTGAGAAAAAGTTACGAAACGTATGCATAGTCTTGCTTGAGAAATGGGGCCTACTCGCCGCCTGGCACATTGGCACCTAAATATCTCCGGCGGGTGTGTTACTTCACACCTCTGCCTAACCCGTCTCAGATCCTTTTGAGAAGGCTTGAAAATGTGTCAGGCTAATTTCGTTTTTGCTTACATACCATAACACCGAGTCCCCGTCCGGGTAGGCAAAGAGAATAAAGCGCCACTTCCCTCTAAATTAATAGAACTCTTTCACTTCCATATTCATCAGTCTCTTCATACATGGTCTTCGAGAAGTAAATAAACAAATGTTTTTATTAATGATCTTCTGGTCTAGCGGTCAGAGCTCCTGGCTGCGAAGCTTGAGGTCGCAGGTTCGATTCCTGCTGAAGGCAGATATTTATGCGATGATAGTATTTGTACCTTAGTCTTGGATGTTCTATGTTTTATGTATATAACTATCTATATAAGTACGCTCAAGGACGGGAACGTCAAGAGTACTCGAAACCGTCGAGCATGAATGAAGAGACTGGTGAATGTGGACGAAGCGAAAGCGGTATGTAAGTCTAGAGAGAACTGGCACTCTCTGCCTACCCCGTTAGAGACTCTGCATGATGATATGTATTTATGTCGTTGTCTAGTTTCCATAGTACAAGCTTTGCTTAGGTTGGCTAGGTCACTTTAAGTATGTATCTGGATATATCTATATATATCCGCAAGTATGCCTGTCTCGGGTCAGGTTACATATTTGCTGCATTTGCGGTTGAAACTCTGGGGCCTTGGGGTCCTGAGGCTCACCATCTTTTTAAAGAGGTCTCGCGCCGTCTAGTCGAGGCCTCTCGTGACAGGCTGGAACATATCTCGCTCAGAGAATCAGCATTGCTATCCAACGTGGCAATGCTGCTAGGCTTCTTGGCACGTTGCCTCGGGATACCGATTTGGGACAAATATTTTATCTGTAAGTAGTTAGTTTCAACTGTTATTTGTAAATATTATTCTAACACAAGGTATTATTATTACATTCCAGGTCTCCAGATAGTGCTGAACTCTATCCTCAAGGCGATGGTGCCTCTCCTGCACATTGCGCTGCTCGTTATCTTCGTGATCATCATATACGCCATCATCGGTCTGGAGCTCTTCTCCGGCAAGATGCACAAGACCTGCTACAACAAGTATACAGGTAGCTCAACCCCAGCCCTCCAACAATACCAACAAATCTAGACTTTTGAAACATTTTGGCGTTTTTCTTGCAATTAAAATATGCCTATATTAATCAGTGATAATGTAGCTTTCCAATGGTGAAAGACTTTTTCAAATCGTTTTGTACTTTTTGAGTCAATTCCTTACAAACCTACATACATACAAAACTCTTTATAATATTAGTACAGAAAAGTGTGGACAAAGAATGAAAACAAATGTATGGATACATACATATATACATATACATTCTATTACGCCGAGTTCTTAACGGGGTAATAGAGAGAGTAGAGCGCCAGTTCTCTCAAGACTTACATACATCTTTCGCTTCGACAGTAGTTCGTTTATGGGTAAGCGTTAGGATATATGTATTTGTATAATCGTGGAATAGACTCGCCATCTGTCACATAAAACACTCAGGGTTGTCATGCAAGAGTGCGTTGAGGGCAGTGACCTCTCGCCACCGTTATAACGATCAAATGTTTTCTCCAGATGAAATGATGGAGTCGCCACATCCTTGCGACCAGGACAACGGCTTCAACTGCTCTAAGTTGGATAAGGATATGGAGTGTCGCGAGGGGTGGATCGGCCCCAACTTTGGCATTACCAACTTTGACAACTTCGGCCTCTCTATGCTCACTGTCTTCCAGTGCATCACCCTTGAGGGGTGGACTGACGTGATGTATAATGTAAGTTGACTTCTATTCATAACCAGCTGTGCCCGCGACTTCGTCCGCGTAGAATTTAACAAAAATATATTGTTCACTCCTTGTTATATCAGCTATTTGCCAGTGAAAGTCCCGTCAAAATCGGTCCTGCCGTTTCAGAGATTAGTCGGAACAAACGGACAGACAGACAAAAATTGTAAAAAAAAATATTTTGGTATATGTACCCTGTACATCCATATGCAGATAGCAAAAACCGGTTTTTTATTTTAATATTACAAACAGACAATCCAATTTTATTTATTTGTATAGATATCCTCACGCCTTACCACAAGGGTCGCGGAAGGGAGGAGGGAGGGTAGGCAGAGGTGTATAGGTAGTACCCGCACACCCACTTTCCTGTGTTTCGTTTCCAACCACTTGTCAGTTTGGCATCAATATATCTTCAGCGAAAAGGGTCGGTATTTTTCCTCTATCTATCATTTTGGAGACCCTTGAGGGAAGGCGTGAATATATAATGAAGGATTAAGAAATGAAAGAAAATAAGAAGAAAACTTTTCTTTTGTTCTAGATTCAAGATGCCATGGGTAACAGCTGGGAGTGGATCTACTTCGTGTCGATGGTCATATTGGGTGCATTTTTCGTAATGAACCTCATTCTTGGTGTGTTGTCGGGGTGAGTACTCGACATTAATCCTACAAATTACTTGTGACATACATATCATCACGCCAAGTCCCTAACGGGGTAGTCAGAAAGTATAGAGCGCCAGTTCTCTCTAGACTTACATACCTCTTTCGCTTCGTCCACATTCATCAGTCTCTTCATACATGCTTTGCAAATGGAATCGCCATCTGTGTAGTTTGCACCAAAAATGGACTCGCCATCTGTGTAGTTTGCACCAAAAATGGACTCGCCATCTGTGTAGTTTGCACCAAAAATGGACTCGCCATCTGTGTAGTTTGCACCAAAAATGGAATCGCCATCTGTGTAGTTTGCACCAAAAATGGACTCGCCATCTGTGTAGTTTGCACCAAAAATGGACTCGCCATCTGTGTAGTTTGCACCAAAAATCTCTACGGCACTTAAAACCTATGTATTTTTATATTATATTCAAAGTTTTTATTACAATCGAAATTTCTAGAGAATTCTCGAAAGAGCGAGAGAAGGCAAAGAACCGTGGAGACTTCCAGAAACTTCGCGAGAAGCAGCAGCTTGAAGAAGACCTGAAAGGCTACCTGGATTGGATCACGCAGGCCGAATACCTGGAGCCCCTCAACGACCAGCTCGACGCACCCGACCAGAAGAGAGACTATGGCATTGGTAAGATTCGTCTTAAGTTGCTTATTTTGTACCACTGAAGTGGCAAACAAGCAAGGCCCACCTGATGGTAAGCGGGAATCGCTCGCATTGTGCCGACCCCACAGGAATCTTTTAACAAACCCTTCTTGAAGAACTAAAAAGAACGAAGATAACCTCAACGGGGAGCTCATTCCACAGCCTGTGTGAGAGAGAGTGAGTGTTCGAGGAAGGAAACTCCTTTGGAACCGCGCAGTACATGGCCCTTGTGGGTCCAAGGTATAGGGATTCCCTGTCGAGAGCGAAATGTGCGGTGGTAGAAGAAAGCCGTGGGTATCTTGGCGACTAGTTCTTTAGAACAGATAATCTTTATCGCTATACATATTGTTACGAGCTGGGGTTCGGGATAATCAATGATAGCCGGTTGTTACACTTAAACGACACTTTATTCTATACACAATATAATTCCGGAGACTTGTACGATAAATCCTTACACTATTCGCTACAGCTCTATTCACTATAACACTGATCACTACAACACAGTACTAGTACAACACAGTAAACCCTAGACACTGATACACTTCTACTCTGTGTACACTACAACACAGTAACAGTAGAACACAGTGAACACTAGGCACTGAAACACTTCACTAATACTGTAACACTCACTATAGTCACCGATAAAACACTTGTGATCACTCGCACTGAACTAAACTCACTAACTCTAACTCAGACTCACTAAACTAACTCTCTAAACTGACTCGCTCCGACTGCCCGTGCCCATCGGATACCGCCTTATATATGGCACCGGCACGATATACTAGATATCGGTGGAAGGCTCTAGACTGCCATTAAGATGTTCGTAGAATTGCCGCGTGAATGCATCCGCAGAACAATGGCCGGGCGACGAAAACAACTTGTTTACGTCCTTTCTTAATTGCCTCCTTTTGTCTATATTTCCGGCTAAATGTTGTTGTTTGGCATGACTTTCACACGGCAAGCCCTCCAGAACCTTCCATCGTAACAATATATAGTATTTGAATTTCTTCTCAAGCGTATGCTGGTTTCCACTCTATGTTTTCCTTCACCGTAAAGCTCATGGTGATTAATCTCTGTAATTCAGAAAACTCATTGGTACAAACAGGATTTGCAATCTTTGTGTCGCAGACATCAACTCCAACCCCTCGACCACCACGACTCCACCACCGCAGCGTTCTTTATAACTGTTTCAATTTCAGGGCCGACGCCAAACGAGCACGACTCCACTGATCACTTGGGGATAGAAACCATAGAACAACAGAAGGTCTCCATTGGCAAACTGTGGAAGAAGGACTTTGACAAGGTAAGCAGACGGTTAGCTGGACTGGGTGATATTATTTAAATAGTTGTAGAGCTGATTTGTATAAATGAACACATTTTCTTATAGTTTGATGTTTAATATGGCAACTGTGTCTGGCAAAAGATGTCACACACTGGTACCCTAGATACTGCAAGAGGAGCAGTGGAAGACAACATATAAGGTGGGAAGATGAGTTAAAATTGGGAAAGAAAAAATGGGAAATTTTAGAGGAGGTCTTTGTCAAGCCACACACTGAGCTTAGAGATATTCTATAACCAAAAGAAACAAGCTCAGGATAAAAAGCCTAAATAGAATAGAATAGAGCTGACTGCACCGGCACGGGAGGGAGTTAATTGTGCTTTTGGTATTTGAAGGTAAACCGTCGCATGAAGCGGGCGTGTCGGCGGGCGGTCAAGTCGCAGACTTTCTACTGGCTCATCATAGTGCTGGTTTTCCTCAACACAGTAGTACTAGCCAGTGAACATTACTTGTGAGTTGAATCCACCAAAGTGTATCTATCTATATATCACTTTCCGCCAGAGATATATTAGGTGCCAACGTGATAGATGGCGAGTCCATCACCGAATTAATCAAGAACGACTTAAAATACGTCATTGAATTTCACACACTTTCCGCCAGAGATATATTAGGTGCCAACTTGATAGATGGCGAGTCCATCGCCGTTACTAAATCACGACTATACATACGCCTTTGAATTGCTACTCGGACGTATTACAGGTTTCCTCTCGATGTTCACCGTGGCTAAAGCTCGTGGTGTGACTAATCACTGTACTTAAGTTCAAAAACCTCATTGGTACAGTCGGGATTCGAACTTGCGATCTTTGTGTCTCAGGCAAATACTCGAACCACTCGGCTACCACAGCTAGTGTGGTCATAAGATATAACATGCATGCCCACTTCCCTTGACACTGCCTTCTCATACACCCATAGACAACCAACGTGGCTGGACCATTTCCAAGAGTATGGCAACGCGTTCTTCGTGGCTCTCTTCACGCTGGAGATGCTCGTCAAGATGTACAGCTTGGGCTTGCAAGTAAGTCTACGATGTGAGCAATTGTCTCTGGTCAGGTTACTTGCGGCGTCGGTGGAAACTCCATGGGAATATAAGATCTATGGCGTAACTATGAGGGCAGGCAGAATACCACGGTCCCAAGACAAGGCTCCCCGAGGGGGTTGGCAGAGGTGTGTATCCTCTTTTCGCCTCCGATATACATATTAAGGAAGTCGGTGTACAGACCTCTGCCTACCCCGGCGTCAAGAAGATATTATTTATATGACTAAATATGAGTGTGACTAAAAGGTGAAATATTGATAAAACAGATATACAAAGTGAAAGTGTGAGTAAGAAGACACAGAGAAAGACAACGTTCCAATTACCTAGATCAATTCGATCAGACACTCAAAGACTAGAAAGTCAAGAGTACTCAAAACCGGCGAGCATATATGAAGAGAGCGATGAATGTGGACGAAGCGAAAGAGGTATGTAAGTCTAGATAGTACAGACGTGCTGATCTCTTTGCCTACCCCGTTAGGGATCAGTGATGATATGTATCAATAAAAACTCACGTTTGTATGTTTGTTCGCTATGCGTACCGAAACCATAGATTAAAATTGTATTGAAGCTTTATTACGGTGTTTTGGCTACAACCGTGAGGGTTCCTGGTCTAAAATAATAAAGAAGAAAGCGTTGCAATGAAATTGTCACGCATTTATGGTTACGCTAGTGTTATACATATCTTCTCATTGTATTTCTTCGTAAAGCCATTGGTGTAATTAATCACCATTCTTCAGAAACTCATTGGTACTTGTGACCCTTGAGAGTTCGAATCGTACCACTCAGCCACGGCTTATTTTACAAAGCCTAGAATCCTACAAATATTTCCGTGTAAATTTGTTCCTCTTTCACGCAAAAACTACTGAACAGAATTAAATGAAATTTGGCAAAGACATTGGATGAACATGAAATATATTTTGAATTTTACACAGGTGAACCCGCGGGCTCAGCTTCTATAAACATAAGTATAAATCGTTAGGACTAAGACTAACTGGTGCTACACAAAATCTTTGTCTATAGGGTTACTTCGTGTCACTATTTAACCGCTTCGACTGCTTCGTGGTGGTGGGCTCCATCAGCGAGATGGTGCTGACCAAGACGGAGGTGATGCCGCCACTCGGCATCTCCGTGTTGCGCTGCGTGCGGTTGCTTAGAGTCTTCAAGGTCACCAAGTAAGCTTACTGGTTTTTCTTTTAATACTATAAGCGTGGCATATCTATATCCCCACGGTGCAATAAATAGCTCAAAAGATAACAAAATAACGTGATTGAAGGGAGTAATAGTAATTATAATAAAGCGGATGTGTGTGTATTACCTATACACCTCTGCCTACCCCTTCGAGGACCCTTGTGGGAAGGCATGAGGATATATTATTATTATTATAATTGTCACTTTTGTTTGGGGTTTTTCCTTAACTGTTAATTAAGTTAATAAAACTTAGTTGATTCCATTCTGTTTCACTTTATCGATGTATAACAAGGCAAACAAAAAATTTAAATTTTTGTTTTTTTTTTATTTGGTTCCTTTCATTGTGTCTACCACATATTTAAGTCAGCCTGTATATTCAGTTGTTGGAAAATAAAATTAATCCCATGACCGCCTTAGGTACTGGCGGTCGCTGTCCAACCTGGTGGCGTCCCTCTTGAACTCCATCCAGTCCATCGCGTCTCTGCTGCTGCTGCTGTTCCTCTTCATCATGATCTTCGCACTCCTCGGGATGCAAGTTTTCGGGGGCAAGTTCAACTACGACCCGGTGGAAGAAAAGGACAGACACAACTTCGACTGCTTCTGGCAGGCTCTGCTGACTGTCTTTCAGGTTAAATCATTTATTATTTATTTATTTATTTATTTATTTACACACACACCTTAACATCCTTACAGTAGGTATACCAATATGATGTTAAAAGAAAATAAAAAAGCCGTGGTGGCCGAGTGGTTCGAGCAGTTGCCTGCGACGCAAAGGTCGCAAGTTCGAACCCGACTGTACCAATGAGTTTTTTCTGAACTTAAGTACAGTGATTAAACACACCACGAGCTTTACGGTGAAGGAAAACATCGAGAGGAAACCTGCATACGTCTGAGAAGAAATTCAAAGGCGTATGTATAGTCGTGCTTGAGTAATGGCGATGGACTCGCCATCTGTCACGTTGGCACCTAATATACCTCTGGCGGAAAGTGGGTGTGTGGGTATTACTCATACACCTCTGCCTACCCCTTCGGGGACCCTTGTGGGAAGGCGTGAGGATATATTATTATTATTATTATAAGAAAATAATAATAATAATAATTATGAAACTACTGGATAGAGAGGTGGCGTGGCTTTGTAGTTGCCGACAACACAAAGATTGCAAGTTTGAATCCCGACTGTACCAATGAGTTTTTCTGAACTTAAGTGCTGTGATTAGTCACACCACGAGCTTATACGGTGAAACTATATTTTCATTTTCAATTTTAATTGTAAGTATACGTTGGCACCTAATATACCTCTGGCGGAAAGTGGGTGTGTGGGTATTACCTGTATACCTCTGCCTACCCCTTCGGGGACCCTTGTGGGAAGGCGTGAGGATATATATAAGCGCTTTGGCTATACAACCGTTGGCTTATATATTTTTTTGTAATAAATACATCACTACTATTAAGATGAAATTCAAAGTCAATTTTGTAGTCGTAGCGTTAAGTGTTGCAATAAAATGAATTTGTCATAGATTCTGACGGGCGAGGACTGGAACGCTGTGATGTACGAAGGCATCAAGGCGTTCGGTGGAGTTGGCTCCGTGGGGATCCTGGCCTGCATCTACTTCATCATCCTCTTCATCTGTGGCAACTGTATCCTTTTCACTAAAATTCCCATAAGGGTCCCCGAAGGGGTAGCAGAGGTGTATAGATAGTACCCACACACCCACTGTCCGCCAGAGATATATTTTAGGTGCCAACGTGGCAGATGGCGAGTCCGTCGCCGCTACGCAAGCATGACTATACATACGCCTTTGAATTTCTTCTCGAATGTATGCAGGTTTCCTCTCGATGTTCTCCTTCATCGTAAAACTCGTGGTGTGACTAACTACTTAAGATCAGAAAAACTCATTGGAACAATCGGGATTCGAACTTGCGATCTCTGTGTGGCCACCACGGCTCTTTATGTGTATGTAATGTAGACCTTGTGAATTGGCTAAAAGGACATCGCCACGCCGTATAATATGCGGGGTAGGCAGAGAGAGTGCCTGGTTTCTCTAGACTTACAGAAAATGGGTGAATGTTTACCCGGGTTTTCATACATGCTCGCCGGTTTAGAGCACTCTTGACGTTTCCTTATTTGAGTGTCCGGTTGATATGATCTAGGTAGTTAGTTGTAACGTGGCCTTCCTCTGCCTCTTCTCTCTAGCTGTGTGCAATAAGAGGCAGAGGAAGACCACGCATTTTTATCATTAGATTTTTCTTTGCAATCATTCCGCTTTCGCACTGTATATCTGTCAATATTTCTTCACTCAACCTTTCTATATGTTTTAAAACCAACGTAACATGCCTTTCTTCATCTATACAATCACACCCTCACGCCAGTTGTTTTGCGAATCTCTTCACTGTGGATTTGATCTAAAATCATTTTCCAATGGTATGCATCTCAACTGCATTGAATGCTTGTAAATTGCATATATTTTTGTGCTTCCTCTGACGTACCCAGGATCGCTGCCGTATAATAAACAGCTACTCCAGGATTCTTGCTCAGACTTTCGTCGACATTCTTCTGTCGTATTATAGTAGAAAGAAGAATAGTGCTGTGATAAATTATCAAGCAGATCATTTGTATTTAAGCTAAAAATAATCAAAGAAACTCAAATTGCAGGAGTACAATAGTGTAGTTGGACACATATCTTATCAAGTTGAAGGGTAAGGTTGCGTCCACTGTGTAAACACGACATGCCTGCATCTTAGTGAAGGTTGCGCTATGGAGCCGGCGAAAGTTTTTACAAATCCGTCTCTCCAACTCTAGAAATAAATGAGAAAGAATTATGGCTACACTGACATACCCTTAGTACATATATACATATAATCACTCCTCTTTCCCGTAGGGGTAGGCAGAGACCACTTCTTTCCACTTGCTACGATCCTTACATACTTCTTTCGCTTCATCCACTTTCATTATTCTCTTCATACATGCTCTTCGGTTTAGGGTACTCTTGACCTGACCTTTTTTCAAGACGTCCCTAATTTGGTCTAGAAACGCCCGCCTAGGTCTACCCCTTCCAACACTTTCATTCACACTCGCCTTATACACTTTTATAACCTTAGTGTTAGAAGATAAATACATTGCAAAGGTTTAAAGTCCGAATCCAGACTGTACCCGAGTCTACTAAGTCATAACAAGTATTAAATTGAAAGAATACATCAAAGATAAAGGTTTCCCTAAAGCAGGCGCCGCAAGGGTATCCGAAAAAGTGGTATTCCGAAAATGCACGGATTTTTTTTATCGACAATATATTTTAGTGCTAACATGACATATAGCGAGTCCATCATTCTCAAGCTCTATACTATACGTTTCTTCTATTTCACGTTTACGAGGAAGCAAGGCTTAAAAAATCTGTGATTTCGCTGTACTTAAGTTCAGAAAACCTCATTGGTTCGGTCGGGTTTGGACCTTGAACTTTTTGCGTTACAGTGACTGCTCGAAGCAGTCGGCTACCAGTGCCCCAAATAAGTTATAATTGTAAATACTTGTTCTAGTTACCTGTACAGTTATCAGATGTCATTATTACAGTCCAGTTAGCCTTAGTATGATCCAATAGCAAATAAAACTGCTCACAATTGGTACTCAAAAGGCATTGCAGGAACAGATTTTTAAGAAGCCAAACGAATATTATCAGTACCGACGATATCGTTAGGTTCTGAAAGAGGAAATTTAATAAATGCAGCTGAGTAGCGTTCCCTTCGAAAATTGGTCGGCGTAACGATACTACATTATTTTAGTTTAACTTTATTTACCTCTGCCTAGTGCCTACGATATTAGATCGAATCCGCAATGAAGAGATTCGCAAATCAACTGGCGTGAATGAGGGCGTGGTGGTAAAGATGAAGAAAGGCATGTTACGTTAGTTTGGACACATAGAAAGGATGAGTGAAGAAAGATTGACGAAACAGATATACAAAGCAAAAGTGTGTGCAAGAAGAGGCAGAGGAAGGCCACGTTCCAACTACCTAGATCAAATCGATCGGACTCTGAAGGACGGGAACGTTAAGAGTACTCGAAACCGACGAGCATGTATTCAGAGACTGATGAAAGTGGACGAAGCGAAAGAGGTATGTAAGTCTAGAGAGAACTGGCGCTCTATACTCTCTGCCTACCCCGTTAGGGACCTGTACACCCAAAATCTCCAAAGGTATAATAACAATAAAACATAGAATTTATAGGTGAATATATTCACAACTAACTGTGCCCGCGACTTCGTCCGTGTGGAATTTAAACAAAAGTGATTGTTTAGTTTCTAAATTAAAAGTTACCTAATTTACTCCTTTTTACATCAGCTACCTGTGAAAGCAGAGCCGATCAAGGTCAAGTCTCGTCAAGGTACTTTCACTGATAGCCAGAACAAACAGACAGACAGACACACTTTGATATATGTACCGTGTATTCATACGCATTTAGTAAAAAGCGGTTATTTAAATATTACAATACTTACTATAATTTTATAGTAACTATAAATATATAATAATAATATAATATATCCTCACGCCTTCCCACAAAGGTCCCCGAAGGGTTAGGCAGAAGTGTATAGGTAATACCCACACACCCACTTTCCGCCAGAGGTATAATAGGTGCCAACGTGACAGATGGCGAGTCCATCGCAGTTTCTCCAGCACGACTACACATACGCCTTTGAATTTCTTCTCAGACGTATGCAGGTTTCCTCTCGATGTTTTCCTTCACCGTTAAGCTCGTGGTGTGACTAATCACTGTACTTAAGTTCAGAAAAACTCATTGGTACAGTCGGGATTCGAACTTGCGACCTTTGCGTCGCAGGCAACTGCGAGAACCACTTGGCCACCACGGCTCCTTTTAACTTTTAACTATAAATATAGTACTTTTAACTATAAATATAGTACTAAAATACTTTAATTTTATATATTTGTATAGATATTTTCGGCGGAGATACAAATTGGGTGCTTAAGGGATCAGTGGCGAGGCAGTAATTAAAATTGCCATCACTTAAAAAGCACTTATGAAGCAAAGGATATGGTGGAGAAGTGTAATACCTCTTTGGTTTAAAGGAAATACAACGCAATACTTACGTGATGAGCACTATTCATTTCAATCAATATTTGAACGTAAGCCAAGTCGTGTGCAAAAGTTACAGTTGTATGATATAATATCTGAAAATATATCATAATAATAATAATAATACAATGATAGTCAGCCAATGGCTTCATGGCAAAGAGCCTCGACCAACACCTTATGAGGCTGTCTTTAGATGGTCGGATCAAAGGCCTAATCCCGAAAGCAGTGCTTATAGACACGGCACGTAGTTTGCGGAGGTTTCATTGTTTTTTGTGTTTAAATATCCTCACGCCTTCCCATAAGGGTCCCCGAAGGGGTAGGCAGAGGTGTATAGGTAATACCCACACACCCACTTTCCGCCAGAGGTATATTAGGTGCCAACGTGACAGATGGCGAGTCCATCGCCGTTTCTCCAGCACGACTACACATACGCCTTTGAATTTCTTCTCAGACGTATGCAGGTTTCCTCTCGATGTTTTCCTTCACCGTTAAGCTCATGGTGTGACTAATCACTGTACTTAAGTTCAGAAAAACTCATTGGTACAGTCGGGATTCGAACTTGCGACCTTTGCGTCGCAGGCAACTGCTGGAACCACTCGGCCACCACGGTTTTTTGTGTTTGTTGCCGTTAATTGAGGAAAGCTATATATTCAGCATCAGACAATGGATAAATAAATTTTGCGCGGGTGATACCCGAACACGGGTCACAATTAATACATCATAATGTTACCATCTCTTGAAATCCTCTCGAAAAATATCCATAGGCATCCAATATATGCATATACGCTTCAAATAATAATTTCAATTTCTCATAATTATCTTCGTTCTCCTTGCTTAGAACATTGTTCCTCAGCCTTTGATTGAGTAGAGCGAGGTTATTCTTTAGCAATGCCATCACACGAGAAGCATAGACCATATTCGTATCAAAACAAGCCAACAGAAGAATAGACAGGTTTGAATCGAACGACGTATGATTGAGAACAATGAAGAAATAAAAAATAACTAAGGAATAAATCCCAATAATGGAAGCAACCGAGATCCAATTCCAAATTATGTAATTCTTGAGCTGTTCATTGCTTAGATTTAAACCCTTATGCACCTTCTGAATTTTCAAAACAAAGTCGATATTGATTTGAGAATGTATTAAATTGACCGTGTAGTTGAGAATATAACCAAAACTGTAGAAAAGAGAATCGAAATATGCACTAATGTAGGCCACAATTTTGGACGTCGATCTAGTGTTTGGGGTGAAATTTGAGAAAATTCGATACGAGGTTGTCACAGCTATGAGAAGGGTACCACAGAGAGAGATGAGATGGAGGATCTTTGAATTGGGAGTAATGAAATTATCTTTTAGTAAATATTTGGGGCAAAAGAATATGTACTGCATTAAATTCAGTGGGAAGAGTATTCTTTGAAGATATTTATCTATAATGTTGTTTAGAAGCATTTCAGAGCGCGTTAGAATCACTCGGTTTTTCGGAGTTGATTTAAGCATTGCGTCAGACAACCGGCAAGTTTGTCTTTTAAAAAGCACTGAATATGATATTTCCATACGCCACTAGGATTAACTATATCAACGTTCATATTCCATATTTCTGTTATCTTTACGTGTAATTTAAGAAATGGACGACCCGTTTCTTTCATTTTACGTAAACATGAATTCGTCCAAATATTTACATTTTACTATTAAAGCAATCTTTCAATATTTTTTTCCTATTCCGGTGATGTATTTGGGTTTTTTAATAAATTTACATTTGAAATTAAGTACCAATAACATGATCAATGTGAGAGTTTTTGAGGACGTTTGTTCCTCTTTCATACAAAAACTACTGAACGGAATTCGATTAAATTTGGCGCACAGATAGATTTATTAACTGAAACACAGATTAATTGATGAATTAATGAAACACAAATTAATGTTTGTCTGTATGTCCTCTATAGAATCGTAAACGGCTGGACCGATTTTAATGAAATTTTCTGTTTCTTCAGGTGGATTCGAGAATGGTTTAGATTCACAATTGGACCCGATGCAACTGGGTCCTTGGCTTAAATTTTTCACCCAAGCGAAGCTGGGCGGGATAGTTATTAAGATATTATAGACATATAAGATATTTATTCCAGAAAACAACTACTCTCAAATTCCATTTTACGCTGATACAACCGCGTGGCATAGCTAGTAATCTTTATTTACAATAACTACAATGAACAGTATTTACAAAAAGCAGTTGTAAAACTAACTACTCACAGTTCAGAGACATACATATCATTCACCGAGCTCCTAACGGGGTTAGAGAGAATAGAGCGCCAGTTCTCTCTGGAGACATATCTCTTTCCTTGTATTATATATAATTATAAAATATTTATCCCAAATCGGTATCCCGAGGCAAAGTGCCAAGAAGACTAGCAGCATTGCCACGCTGGATAGCAAAGCTCATTCTTTGAGCGAGATATGTTCCAGCCCACCTGTCTAGTAATTTAGTAATGGGAATGTGTGATTGACAGGCTATGCATTTTTTTTTGCATAAAAATATGATTGCTCAAATGCGGCACCTAAACGCCGCTTCTACACTCTCGTCATCTGTTAACCATGCGTCATCACCCGCGTCCTTTTGATAATCCCCACCCTCGTCCATCTATCTGTCTGTTTGTTCATGAAAAAATCAAAAATAGATTTTCATCTGTGTAATAATAATAGTAGGGAGGAGCGGTGATCGTAATTTCATGGGAAAGTTCTTCCGCCCTTTTATTAGGGACGAATTTTCCTTAACCAATAATACAGATATCTTACTAAATGTGTTCTTGGCTATTGCCGTAGATAATTTAGCCGACGCTGAATCTTTAACCAACATTGAAAAAGAAGAAGAGGTTTGTATTATTTAAATATTCTCCAATCTTGCTGCTTTTAATTAAATGGTAACTGTAATTTAATATTTAGTTGAATAAATCATTTTATGGATTGATTTAATAGTCGGATAGCTATCGACAGTAGAGAGTTCTCTTCTATAATTTAATTATGGTTTGTTCAGGCTTGCGCAGACAAGGAATGTGGAAGTGTAGTGGCGACGGAAGGTGGCCATGTTGACACCGATGATGAGTATATACATGACGACGATGCGTATACCACTGATAAGTAAGTACCTGCAAAAACATTATTGCTATATTCAGAGAATCCACTCACTCACACATGTGCACGCGCACACATACACATCTACATCTAGGTCTCTTGGTATAATTTCGTATTCACATTGTTGTAGCCCTGTACTAATAATTTACCAAACGTAGACAGGTTTCCTCTCAATGTTTTCCTTCACCGTAAAGCTCATGGTGTGTAATCTATTTAAATTCAGAATGAGTCATTTTCACAGTCGGTATTTAACTTGCATTTTACACGTTGTGACGACTCGAACTTTTAGCCACGGCACCAGTATCAGGTCTCGTACCTGGTGAACAAATATTGAAATATTCCCACAAATCCTCTCTATAATTTCCTTTTTCTAGTTCGGAAAGAGAATATGAAGAAACAGGTTCAGAAGGCGAGCAGCAGGAGGAAATAGAAGGTGAAGCTGACATGGAAGATATTGACGATGAAGGTGGAGTTGATCAGCTCGAGGAAGAGCAGGAGAGAGAAGAGGACTTGGATATGATGGACGGCCATCAGAGGAATCATATAGGTGTGGTTCTTAATATATATATCTTAGATAGATATATCTACATCTTAGTTATACTTAAAATTGAAAGGAAAGTGAATTTTTATTATCCCAAAAAATTGTTGAAGCAGATTTTATGAAAGTTATAAATTCATATTAATAAACGTATCGTTTATTAAACTACCTCTGTCACACAGCTTTGTTTGGTTTGTTGAAGGAAATAAAAAAAATTAAATCAATCACAGCGCCATCTTGAACTGTAAATCTATGTCATCCATGCGAATTGTACAAAAATCGTCAAAAGTCGATCATGCCACTATTTTTGTGAGAACAACGAATGGCGATTAGTGCTTATTATAAGTCTTAATATATATAATTACGTGTCACTTTGTTTGTCCGCGATGGGCTCCTAAACTACTTAACCGATTTCAATCAAATTTGCACACCGTGTGCAGTTTGATCCAACTTAAAAGATAGGGTAGCTTACATCAAAGTTGGACCCGATAGGTGGCGCTGCGATTGTGTTTCACGAAGCTTAACTTTTTCGCCCGGGCGAAGTTGGGCGGGCAGCTAGTATTAAGTATAGATGTAGTAACAGCGAAAGTTAACCAAGCCTAAACAGTGAACACAGAGCTGGATGAAGAGCCGCGTCTGAAACGAAAACCCACCACTTCGTCAGCGCGCCCCAGACGCCTCTCCGAAGTCGATATTCACGACACTAAGAAACCAATCCCTGATGCTACATCATTCTTCATATTTTCCAAAGACAACAGGTTAGGGCCAGGACCAACGAAGCGTCAAACAGCTTTTAATACGTTCACTAGATGTTATTTTTGGTAACTTGTCTTTGTTTTTTTTGTCTTCCAAATGAGACGTTCTGTCTATTTTCACGCCTTTTTCTTCATTTTAACTTTCTACGGGTTATTTTATGTAAATAATATAATTTATTTCTCACACAATTACTTAGCTATTCTCACCTTGCGTTTTGCATATATTATTATAATATTGTTTTACCATATTTCAGAGTTATAGGTGGATAGGAGAATCGCAGGAGTTTCGGCATGTATTTGATATTAGAACATTATTAGTAGGATTAATCAAAGATACTATAGTTAAGTAAATAGTGTAGATAAAAACCTATCGTGGTGTATTTTTATCTCACAAAGATGGCGGACAATCTGAAGAGGAAGGAACACTGGTAACCGCGCGGCCGCGGCGCGTATCCGAACTGAATATGCCAAATCAGACGCCGCCAATTCCGAACGCTAGTAGTTTCTTCATATTCTCACCGACGAACAGGTGAATGGTGATAATAACGTCACCGACGTACCCGTGTCTCATTGTACAAATTGGCATCGTTATTTTGAAATCCACTGGTCCTCCTCCATCGGGCTTATCAAATGTGATTGTTCTATCATTATCGACTTCATAGTAATTGTCCTTTAATAATGCACGAGTGTTGTTATATTGGTGTGGAGTGTTCCCGGATCGGAATTATACAGCAATGAGATTAATGGGTACCAAGATAACTGTGTTCCCCATAGTGGTTAGGTTTGTTTTCTTAGATGATTAGGTCATAGCATGAAGAGAAACCCTTAGCGTTGTAATCGTTTATTTTATATTATAGCTTGATCGCATGACTATTTGTATTCATATACTAGAAGGAATGTGTATATATTTAATTGTTTGCATGGGCCGCCTGCATGCGCTTGCAAATTTGGTTTCTTATTTCAATATTTTTCAACTGCAATCTTGGTGTTTTCTTTTCAGATATTTAATCTGATTTTTAAATTGATATATATAGAAAATTATTTTGTTACTGTGCTATGTATTAATAGAGAGAATTGTATGTAATTAGTATGTGTAAAATCCTTTCCCTAATAACTTCGAAACATTTTAAAATAAGTGATCGAATTAATAATTCTACAAAAAAAAATGGATTTTTTATTAATATTCCATAATAAATGTATTCGTGTACCCGATATTAGATCATTGGCTATAATGATTACTTCTGTGACAGCTTCCGCGTGTTCTGCTACAAAATGTCATCGTCATCCACTTTCGGCAACATCATCCTGGTCTGCATTATGCTCTCGTCCGCCATGTTGGCTGCTGAGGATCCTCTCGACGCTGCTCAAAGGGGCTTTCGGAATTGGGTAAATATGAAATTACGCTCATCTGACAATTCATAAGAATATGATTACTTAGGTAAAACAACGGTTTACGGTGAAGGAAAACATCGAGAGGAAACCTGCATACGTCTGAGTAGCAATTCAAAGGCGTATGTATAGACGTGCTTGAGAGTAACGGCGATGGACTCGCCATCTATCACGTTGCTACCTATAATATATTTCTGGCGGAAAAAGGTTGTGTGGGTACTACCTATACACCTCTGCCTACCCCTTCGGGGACCCTTGTGGGAAGGCGTGAGTATGTATATGTAAACCTATAGTTAAAATATACCAATTACATATACAATTTGCCATACATACTAAACTTCAGTTTCTTCAGTAACATTCAGTTTTCTTTCGCCGTTAAGGTCGTGGTGTGATAAATACAGAAAAACTTTATGGTATAGATAGCCAGCTTTTAGAAACCACGATTTTGACTTTGTTAACGGCCACTATAGCTCGGTCGCACTACGGCTCTTTATTCATAGTATATCATATATAGAATATAGATGTTCTGTAGAACTGTATACGTTGGATATCCATTGTGAAATTCCCAGATTACAAAATGTTCCAGATGCTGAGCCAATTCGACTACTTCTTCACGGCCATCTTCACATTGGAATTATTCCTGAAGCTGATCACTTACGGCCTTATCCTACACCAGGGTGCCTTCCTGCGCTCCGCCTTCAACGTGCTCGACATGCTCGTTGTTTGCGTCTCCCTCATCTCTATGAGCTTTAAGTATGTACCTGTCTTTCTCTACTTCTTTACTATCATAATTTACTTCGTCTTTACACTAGCTGAATCCCACGGCTTCACCTACCGTGATATTGTCAAAGAACCCACTAATGTTATAAATGTGAAAGTTTGTGAGGATGGGCAAGAGTACTCGAAACCAGTAAGCATGTATGAAGAGACTGATGAATGTGGACTGGTGATGTACATACCTCTTTCGCTTCGTCCACATTTATCAGTCACTTCATACATGCTCGTCGGTTTCGAGTACTCTTAACGTTCCCGTCCTTGAGCGTTCGATTGATTTGATCCAGGTAGTTGGAACCTGGCCTTCCTCTGCCTCTTCTTTAGGATCGTTAAGTTATATTGTGAGTATCTATAATCTTGCTACATTATGGCACTTTACTGCTGTATGGATGTAAAACACGGTTGGAAACCTTGTTGCAAGAGATTTAATCCTTGAAGCGGATTATATTATGTGCAGTAATTTAAACTTATATATATATATATATATATATATATATATTATATATATAACGAGTTTTTAAAGCGTAATAAGCCGACCGTTCTTATTTATATTATGTTATATCTTTCCAGGTCTGGTAGTATATCGGTGGTGAAAATATTGCGAGTGTTCAGGGTGCTGAGGCCTCTCAGGGCCATTAACAGGGCCAAGGGCCTTAAGGTCTGTAGCGAATTTCACTTCTCCCACTTTTATACGATTTCTCTCGTTACCACGACGCCTATTGCAATTATGGCTAAGGATGTTTAAGTGTTCGGTCTACATACAGTCACTAATAACTTCAGCCTTACGTTGAAGGAAAACGAAATTAGAAAACCCGCATACGTTTTAGTATATTAGTGCTTGAGAAACGATATATATTATTAATATATCCTCATGCCTTCCCATAAGGGTTCCCGAAGAGGAAGGCAGAGGTGTTTAGGTAGTACCCACACACTTTCCGCCTAAGATATATTTTAGGTGCCAACGTGACAGATGGCGAGTCCAGCGCCGTAACTCAAGAACGACTATGCACACGCCTTTGAATTGCTTCTCAGACGGTTCCCTCTCGATATTTTCCTTCGCCGTAAAGCTGGTGGCGTGACTAATCATTGTACCAGAGGGTTTCTAACTTGCGGTCTTTATGTCACAGGCAACTATTCGAATCATGGCTCTTGAAATATATCTCCAGGGAAACAGTAGTTCTGCCTATCCCTTGAGGGAGGGCAAGGAGGAGATATGATGTCTAAAAATGTATACCTTTGATTAATTAAAATGATTACAATTGCGCTATCGTACGGTCTCTAGATAAGGAATCTTAATCTATCATAATAGATCTTAGTATTATGACTGTGAGTTAACATTAAATCAATGGTCCTTTCATTAATTAATTATATTAGTATTTTGGCTGATTAGCCAAATTAATAGTGATTTTATAGCGGTCTCACCATAATTAAATAGCATCATAAAAGGCTTCGAATAAAGAAAAGGCATCACGTGCATATAAATTATATGCCGAGTCTCTAAATGAAATTTATCAAATAGTCAACCTAGGTCAAGAGCATGTAAGAAGAGACTAATTAATGTGGACGTAGCGAAAGAGGTCTGTAAGTCTGTACCTGCTTACTCTGTGATGTACTCGGCGTGGTTATATCTATGTATTCACATTGCATATTAATATTGAAAGAATCCTGACAAATATTTTCCATGATTATAGCACGTTGTTCAATGCGTGATCGTTGCCATCAAAACGATCGGCAACATATTGTTGGTAACGTCGTTACTGCAATTCATGTTTGCAGTTATGGGAGTGCAAATGTTCAAGGTAGGGGGCTATTTTATACTCATAAAGTTGTAGCACTTCATACACCCTAGCATACGAGGAATCACGTGTGGTGTGACCACAATTTTTTGGTGAATACACAATATTCACTGCGTTCTCTCAGAGAGCTTTTCAAATACACCTTTGGGTATTCTTTCATCTTACCTCTCTTTTCTCTCCTTTTCTACCGTGCTCATTTCTCATGATTTTGTTTTTATAATTTTAAACTCAAGAGCCCTTTAATTTTCAGCTTCCGACTAACTCTTGCGCTATTTTATTGCCGCAGCTTTCAATACAAGATATTTATGGAAAGCTTCGCAATTCGTACATGTGAACTATGTGTCGTGTTGAGCTTTATTTCATGTACTTTTATCTTCGTTTCTCTTTCAAAACTTACTCTTAATATTGGTTAAATTAAAGTGTTAGCCACGACGAGAGCATGTAAAATATAAGTAGAATTTACATAATGTTGTAACTTCGGTTGAATTGAAAAGTTGTATTTAAAATGTTGTCTTTAGATTCAAGCATGACATATGTACCGTCGACCCAAAGGTGTAGCCCATAGATGACTAATAGAACCTCGATGTGACCACCCCCTACCTTGGCGTTTACGGTAGACCTAACAACCTCATAGTTAACGAAGTCCTTGTAAAGAGCTCCATGTGAATAAAAATGTTTTGCTTGTCCCCTTATGTCCTGACGCTGCGTGGTCACCGGACTTTGGATTTTTCCCACCCTTTGGTAATGTATACCCTACTAACGACCGTAATAACACAGTATGTGGTGAAATGTGTGATAGTAGCGATTAAGACTATAGGCAATATAATGCTAGTTACCTATTTATTGCAATTCATGTTTGCGGTTGTCGGTGTACAGTTATTTAAGGTGAGCTAAGATGAGCTATTGGTACTGCTTTGATTGGTGTATCGCTTCAGAGAGAGGTCTTTGTACTAAGTTATTCGATGGTTAATTTGTATTTGTTTTTGTTAGCTATCTTCAATAGCATTTAAACCGTTTTATTTAAAGCTTTTTTCTATATTTCTATTGATTGTGCCTTATAAAGGCCCCAATATATTTTGACATATGCTGCTAGCTACAAAAATGCACTTTTGCGCCTTTGATAGTGTATTGCCTGCAAACGAACTCGTGCTTTTGATTCACGTTTATTTAACTTTGGATATTTTTATATTTTATATTTTACTGCCGCTAGTCAAAAGCTGCCTAGGCTTATATATATATCTATATATATATAGAGTTTTAGTTCTTATAAAAAATATCGATAAATAGTTATTTATTGGACATTTCATAACTGTGTTGATTCCAAAAGCATATCACCTTGTAATTTTTTTTTCTGGGAACCTGATCTAATCAGCACACTTAGATTGCATCACTGTGCTTATTCACTTTACCCTACCTTGCTACCACATAGATTGCATGTTAGAAAGTGTTAATTAAAAAAAGGCATATACCTTTCTCCACATATTAAATTGTTGTGTATTTTTTATCTTATTCCATTTAAGTGGATACCATCATGAGAAATGAGTAGAAATAAAATTACAAGTTTTTTTTATAATGAGATGTGCCATAATTTTCTTAGATTTAACCTCAGAGATTTGTTTCAGGGCAAATTTTTTAAATGTAATGATATTTCCAAAATGACAAAGGAAGAGTGTCGGTACGTATCATTTTCATACAAACTTTGTTGATTGTACTCGAGTTAAATTATTATACGGACAAAGACTTTGAACAAGGATATTGTCAAATAGTTATATGTATGCTTTCAGGGGAACATATTTAGTGTTTGAGAATCAAAATTACATTGTGAGGGATAGAGAATGGAAACGAAACGATTTTCATTTTGATAATGTGATGAAAGGCATGCTTACCTTGTTTACCGTATCCACTTTTGAAGGTTGGCCCGGGTACGTATCTATTTAGATGATATTTTATTGTTCACCCAAAAACAAACAAGAAAAAAGCTACCATTATTGTTTCGATGCTACAAAGTGTACACATACGATACGTACGACCCATCCGATGATATGCGGTTACCATAGGGTCTGGCAATACTCTTTAGTATTGCCAGACCCTATCACTCGGATTGCAGTCGAGCTTGTGTTGAGCTGTAGCTAGTAGGCTATCAGCATTAGGGACTATACGGATCTCTTTCCTGTAAGCACAGCCATTCCATGTGAATTTCTGGGGACTAAATCCCTCAGGAACTCAACACCAGTAGGAAAGTGGATGTACTGCCCCAAAATGTAGCGTACCTCTCTTAAATTATTCGCTTTGCAGCACCCGGTGAACACATGTAGGGCATTGCAAGTCTTGATGTATTTTTAAATTTGCGAGACACTTCAACATGTATTACATTTCTTTCAGGCTGTTATATGTATCTATAGACTCGAATGCTGAAGACCGGGGCCCCATCACAAACTTCCGTCCAATTGTTGCAGCCTATTACATTATTTATATTATTATTATTGCCTTCTTTATGGTAAATATTTATGCTCGATAAAATACTTTGCTCTGAATTACCACTATTAGCTGTGCCTTTAATCGTCGATAAAACTTTGTAAATTTTATCTTCTAGGTTAACATATTTGTTGGTTTCGTCATAGTGACATTTCAAAACGAAGGTGAGCAGGAATATAAGAACTGTGAGCTGGATAAGAACCAGAGGAACTGCATTGAGTTTGCACTGAAAGCTAAACCAATCAGAAGGTAAAACGACATTAATTTTATAATTACTGATAACAGTGAAGAAAATATAATTCTATATTAATATTATAAAGAGGAAAGATTTGTATGTTTGTAATGAATTGACTCAAAAAGTACTGGACCGATTTTAAAAATTCTTTCACCATTTGCGTGCAACATTAGCACTGAGTAAAAATAAATTTTATGCCAAAATGTTTAAAGAATGGTCACCCGTGCGAAATCGGGACGGGCCGCTAGTATTGTATAAATCAAACTTGAAATTCGTGTTAATAATACTTCAGGTACATACCCAAACATCGCATTCAGTACAAAGTATGGTGGTTTGTGACGTCACAGCCGTTTGAGTACGCCATATTTGTACTCATTATGATCAACACTATCACGCTTGCGATGAAGTACCACAACCAGCCACTGGAGTACAGCAAGGCTTTGGATATGTTGAACATGCTGTTCACAGCCGTATTTGCGCTGGAATTTATTTTTAAGCTGGCAGCTTTTAGATTTAAAGTAAGTATTAAGAACATTTTTTGATTATTTTTATAACTGATTATATATTTATATTTTGAAGAGATTTTGTCCAGATCTTTAAAGTGTTTGGAAGTTACCAATTTTTTGTGCTCAAAATCAGAAGTACGTTGAAATTAAGTTTGAGCAGAACATTGATGCACAACCAAAGTCATTGTTCCCAGATATCTTGTTATTGTATTCAATAGCTAGAGGACACATTAAACTAGAATCAAACGTGAAAAAAATCGAATATTTTATAATATTATTATAAAATTATTTCACATTTCATATCACATCAAATCAAGGCCTAGATGGGTACTTGTAAAATGTCGAAAAAGATGAACAGGTTGGTCGTTTCCATGGTGAAGAACCGGCAAGAAACTCCATGCTTACTTTTTTCAAATAATTTGCTATACAATAACAATATATGTTATTATTATTATCTATCTTTCTTATTCAATTGTAGCTCTAAATCAATCAGGCAACCATGCAAAAAAAACTTTGACTGGTTGTGCCCATTTCGAATATTTACAAGGCGAGGAAATCAATATTGTCTAAAGTCATCATTATATTTATTTTGTGCCAAATTATTATTCATATACAGTTAAATAGCCTACATACGTTCCCTACATAGTTTAATCCACAGTGTCATTTAACGTAATTAAGTACTCTGTATCTTTATCTGAACTCACATAAGAGGTATGATCTAAGTAAGCTATCTAACGCTCGGTCATTTATGTATTTTTTATTCCAACACTACCTTCTGACAGAATTACTTCGGGGACGCGTGGAATACTTTTGACTTCATCATCGTACTGGGCAGTATAATAGACATCGTCGTCTCCCAAGTAAACGAATTGAAGAATCAGGTAACATGCACTGGCCACTCGAACACTCACTTCTATCTATTCGTGGTGGCTTTGGAAGGACTACTCTAATCCGCTATTTGGGTTCCTAGCGATTTCCTATTTGAGAATCCTAACGTTAGCTTATTCAAGATTTTGGGCTACTTTGGATTTCATTTCCATTAGTAAGAATAACTTCAGAATAGTCAGAAATAACAAGGTTATAGAAACGAAAGATATTTTCCAATTTGCGAATTGATAATTTCAAATTTGATCAGATTCCATACGTCAAGCCCAAGCCACCATACTTACTGTCCCTAGCATGGATATCGATGTTGTAATAACTTGCTATGCTCTCACGGTACTGTTAGTTGTAACAATGAATGAAGCCGCATCTTTATTTCAGGGAAGTGCTGTAACAAGGGCTCACGTAATAAAGGTAAGTCATGCTTCTACACGATGGGGAACATTACTGTGATGTCCCACTGCCATTGCTATGAATGCGAAAGAGACAGATATATCTGTTCCTTTTACTCTCATTATTAATGTCAATAGGACGCCGTGGTAATGCTCCAGGTATCGTTTAAGTACGAATTGTACCAATATCATTAAATAAAAAAATATAATTTTTGATTTGCCTTATATCGGGTAATAATGTTATCATTGGAATCTCTCTTATTGCAAGTATGGCTAAAGTAAGACAAGACTGAAAATTTGTCGTGTCTGTTTCTGCAATTAATAGCGTAGAACCATTACGGTTACGATATATTATATGTAAGTTTGTAACTTTTTTGACGGAAACAATTTAAATTACCATAGTTACTTCATTGGTATTGAAAGTTTATAATTTTATAAACTTCCACGACAATGTTATCTTTCACAGTATTTACTGTAAAAGAAAAACAAGTAAAATCGTGTTTGCGAGAGTGCCATACAAAGAATCTAATACGTAAACTAGAAAATTCTCCTCTCTCGAAAAGTGGTTATATATAATATTAAAAGTTAAGATAAATAAATATAGTTTTATAAACAGAACATAGAACGTAGTGAGTGCAGTTTAACACTGTAATAATACGCTTTTGGTGTTGTTGAAACAGAAATAGATAGTGAAATAAATGCTTTAGATGTTAATATGTTATATTATGGGACAGTAACAAATACAACGCTATACCTAATTTAATTAATAAAATAAAGTTATTTGTATGACACTTGCACATGTGCACCAAAATAATGTTTAAACACTATAAATATGGTATATACATGTAGATCATCATATCATCACGCCGAGTCCCTAAAGGGGTAGGCAGAGGGCATAGAGCCAGTTCTCTCTAGACTTACATACCTCTTTCGCTTCGTCCACATTCATCAGTCTCTTCATACATGCTCGTGGGTTTCGAGTACTCTTGACGTTCCCGTCCATGAGCGTCCGATCGATTTGATCTGAGGTATCATATTGATATGAGTATCTGAGGATTTGAGGTAGTTGAAACATGTAGATTACTTCATTATTATCTTTAGTTCACACAGAACACGTCTCATACTCATCTCCAAAGATGGCCAGCTGTGGTCAGCTCAGTTAGGCCATGATCCCATCTCATTTCATGACTCCTCTTGCCATCTCTAGGATCAGACTCTTGAGATCAGTGACTCTTGCCATTTGTCTTGGGGATATGGAATCAGTTTGTCCATCTCAATTATTTTGGCCTATTTGTTAACTAAAACAACGTACAATAATTAATGTAGATATAACTGTTTAATGACAAATGATGTAAAATGTACAAATGGACTGCAATCACTGCTGAGTATAAATAGAGAGAGCATGTAACTTTGCACAAGGTTTCCTTTACCAGACATGTTTATAACGTTGTATAGTCACCAAGTCCAGATTTGCAGGTTTTAAAACCAATAGTTTTCCTAATTTAAAATATGAGCTTTATGATGAAGAAAAACGTACTTTCTGAAACTGGAGCATATATAGCATGGAGCTAGCATTTTAGAAGTTATTCAAAGGCGATTTTTATATTCATGCAAAACTGATTAATTTAAAACCCGTTCTTATGCTACAGTGACGGTAAACTCATTGAATAACTCATAAATTAAATATTTAGGCAATTGATCCTTTTCTAAAACCAGATAGGTAAAATCTTTCGTAAGAAGTGGTGGATATAAAATAGTCAAGTTATTTTATTCTGAAAGCTGCAGCAGAAAAAACACTTTTCTAGGATCGAAAACGAAAACAGACATGAAATATTCTATTCATTTGGGTTTATCATTCTCACTTCACACTTCACTACCATCTGAACCACTCTTATGACATCTTAAAAGAACATCTATATCTGTTCAGGAAAGTTCCATCCCCTCGATAAACTTCTTTCGTCTCTTTCGTGTGATGCGCCTGGTGAAACTGCTGTCCCGAGGCGAGGGCATCCGTACTCTACTGTGGACTTTTATCAAGTCATTCCAAGCTTTGCCCTACGTCGCACTCCTCATACTCATGCTGTTCTTCATCTACGCTGTCGTTGGAATGCAGGTAAGGGACTTTAGTAACTTGTCTTATATCAATTAAAAAAAATATTTAAATATATAATAATTTTTTTAAATAAATAAATACCTTGGGACAATGCCACAAAAATTTAAGTTACACTTACTCGTGTTCATCACACAAATTTTTGCCATCAGCGGGATTCGAACCCGCGACCTTAAGTTTCGCAGTCAGAAGCTCTCACCACTAGACCAGATGGCTGTCTGGTATCTATAATATCTTCACACCTCCCTACAAGGTAAACCGATGGGGTAGACACTAGACAGAGGTATATAGGTAGTTCCCACACACCCACTATCCGCCAGACATTTTAAAAGCTAACGTGAAAGATGGCGAAACCGTCGTCGTTACTCAAGCACAACTATACATACGCATTTGAACTTCTTGACAAACTTATGCAGGTTCCTCTCAATGTTAGTCCTCCACGGTAAAGCACGTGGTGTGACTAATCACTGTACTTAAGTTCAGAAAAACTCATTGGTACAGTCGGCATTCGAACTTGCGATCTTTGTGTCGCAGGCATTTGAATTTCTTCTCAAGCGTATGCAGGTTTCCTCTCGATGTTTGTCCTTCACCGTTCTTCACCTTTAGTTCAGAAAACACTCATTGGTACAGTCGGGATTCGAACTTTCTATCTTTATCATGGTGTTGCATGCAACTAAAAAAACCTTGTTATAATGTCGTGTTAATATTTATCATTATCATCAGGTGTTTGGTAAGATAGCAATAGCTGACGACACGCCGATCACGAGGAACAATCACTTCCAGACCTTCCCTCAGGCCATTCTGGTGCTGTTCCGATCAGCCACAGGTAATAATAATAATAATATGTGACTGACTTGACAAACTTCTTCCTTCCTTCCTTGCCCTTTGCCACTTACCAGCGACTAATAGACATATTTTGTAAGTAATACATTATAGGTGGCGGTAAACGCTTACAACTATAGTGGAAGAAGTCTTAATTTATTAATTGTCTTGTAGGAGAAGCGTGGCAGGACATAATGATGGGCGTATCACCGGAACCGGAAGTGAAATGTGACAATAACTACTATGAAGAGGGGGAAGAAAGCGTCGGCAGCTGCGGCAGCGTGCTGGCATTCCCATATTTCATCTCCTTCTATGTTCTATGCTCCTTCTTGGTAAGAATACATATTAGATGTCCCGCCCAGATTCACTTGGTTGATAAATGTTAAGTTACCGAACCACGATTGCTGCGCCACCTTTCGAGTCCAATCTAAACCATTCTTGAATCCACTCGATGAAAAATCGACACACAAAAAATTACACCAAAATTGGTTCAGCTGTTTAGGATTTTGGGATACTGAAAAAATATAAAGTTATATTACTATGTTCTTTCTGATCTACGAAACGACTGAAATATCACGACAAAAAAAATGCTCTCGTTAGTGGTTGGATCAAGGGACAAGGGATTTGATGCAGAAAGCAGTGCTACTAGACACAGCACGTATTATGAGGAGGTTCCTTTCTCTGGGACCCTAGCCACCGGTGACTTGGATCCTCCCCATACCGGTGGGCCGCTAACACTTAAACTAATAACATTAACTTTTTAAGAACAACATTGTGAGTATTCAAATAAAAGTCGTCGTCGTCTACGAGGTATACTGGCCAGAACTTTACTTCCCGTGATAGTTTAAAACTTTCTTACGGCAATGATCTCACTCTCTCTCCTCATGTGGTCATCTCCCTCTCTCTCTCTTTCAGATTATCAATTTGTTCGTCGCCGTCATCATGGACAACTTCGACTATTTAACCAGAGACTGGTCGATATTGGGACCACACCACTTAGATGAGTTTATAAGGTACAATGTTTGGTGTTGTCTGTTAATATTCCCTAGAGTTCTGCTAATATTATAAATTTATGCGAAAGTTTGTGTGTATGTTTGTTACTCTTTCACGCAAAAACTACTGAACGGAATTGAATGAAATTTGGAACAAAGATAGATTATGATGTGGAATAACATAGAAGATATGTTTTATTGGTAGAAGAAGCTAGAAAAAATCTACCACATAATTTTACGCGGTTGAAACCGCTGTGCACAACTACAATGTAAATAGCTATTTGTTTATCAAATTACAAAGATATATTTCTTTTTATCACAAAGCATGTTATGATTACGTAATTACTATTTTGAGATTTATAATGGTGGTGGCCGAGTGGTTACAGTAGTTGCCTGCAACACAAAGATTGCAAGTTCAGATCCCGACTGTACCAATGAGTATTTCTGAATTTAAGTACAATGATAAGTCACACCACGAGCTTTACGGTGAAGGAAAACATCGAGATTAACGCCTTCCCACAAGGGTCCCCGAAGGGGTAGGCAGAGTTGTATTGGTAGTACCCACACACCCACTTTCCGCCAGAGATATATTAGGTGCCAACGTGACAGATGGCGAGTCCATCGCCGTTACTCAAGCACGACTATACATACGCCTTTGAATTTCTTCTCAGACGTATGCAGGTTTCCTCTCGATGTTTTCCTTCACCGTAAAGCTCGTGGTGTGACTAATCACTGTACTTAAGTTCAGAAAAACTCATTGGTACAGTCGGGATTCGCACTTGCGACCTTTGCGTCGCAGGCAATTGCTCGAACCTCTCGGCCACCACGGCTCTTATATCTATATATACGTCTTTGAATTTCCTGCCAAGCGTATGCAGGTTTCCTCTCGAAATCTTTCACTGTAAAGCTCGTGGTGTGACTTATCTTTAAACATTTTATCTGTGGATTGTTACAATAGCGTAGAAGGCAGTGCTTAAACTAAACCCTCCCTTTATTCCAGATTATGGAGTGAATACGACCCTGACGCTAAGGGTAGAATTAAACATTTAGATGTAGTTACTTTATTAAGGAAAATAAGTCCGCCTTTGGGTGAGTAACCTACAATAAGGTTTTAAATAATGAGCTTGGGGAGGGAGGAGGATTGTTATATCGGTTGGCAGCACAGGGATTAGTCCCATTATGCTGTACACAGTATAACACTCCGAACCCAGAGTGGCAACGCAAGTGATACTTCGGTATCGTAAGCGTAAATGGGCTACGGTAACCGTTTCCCATCAGGTGGGCCAAGTTTACGAGACATGAGTATCATTATTTTTAACTGAAATCTGTTGATCAAAATATAACAGACTGACTCAATTAAACCGTTCAGTCTTCATTTAATTATCCCATGTTTATCAAACAATATTCCTCAAGGGACAGACAGACCAAGTAGAGCTCGTTTTTATTATCAAACATCCAAATTATAACACCTCTTTCGCTTGATCCAAATTCGAAACATGTTCCTTCACTTTACGGAATAGACTTTCAGATTAAGGTAATTGGTGACTCCTGATCTAGGTGTCACCAGTACAAGAACAGTTATCGTAACGTTGTTTTCAGGTTTTGGCAAACTGTGTCCTCACCGCGTGGCGTGCAAGCGGCTCGTGTCAATGAATATGCCCCTCAATTCAGATGGTACAGTCCTCTTCAACGCAACCCTATTTGCCGTCGTCAGGACTTCACTGAAGATCAAAACCGAAGGTATTTTCATCAGAGAGCTAAATCCTGTATTTTACAGACCTCTTTCGCTTGATCCACATTCAATAATCTTTTAATACATGCCCCTGATTTCGAATCTGTCTAGGTAGATGTTCTCGTGTACTATTTACGTGGTGACCGAGTGGTTAGAGCAGTTGCCTACGAAACAAAGATCGCAAGTTCGAATCCCGACTGTACTGTGAGTTTTTCTGAACTTAAGTACAGGGATTAGTCACAATACAAGCTTTACGATGAAGGAAAACATCGAGAGGAAACCTGCATACGTCTGAGAAGAAATTCAAAGGCTATAGTCGTGCTTAAGTAACGGCGATGGACTCGCCATCTGTCACGTTGGCACCTAATATACCTCTGGCGGAAAGTGGGTGTGTGGGTATTACCTATACACCTCTACCTACCCCTTCGGGGGCCCTTGTAGGAAGGCGTGAGGATATATTATTATATATTATAGTGTATCCTATGTTGGTTTTAAAATAAATAAATTACAAACACCAAAATACGCAGGCAACATCGATGATTGCAACACACAACTGCGAGCAGTAATCAAGAAGATCTGGAAGAGAACTTCCCCCAAACTGCTGGATCAGGTGGTGCCCCCACCAGGGGACCCCAACGAGATCACCGTAGGAAAGTTCTACGCCACATTCCTCATACAAGATTATTTCAGGAGGTCAGAATACTTATTACTTAAGATTACATGGTGCTTCGGTTAAGTAGCAAAAGGTTCCGGAACTAACGCTACGAGAGAAAGCTCAGAGCAAAAAAAATTGTCCGTATTTCTTACTTGATTTCTACGAAATACGACCATGTCTATAAAACCTAGCTTATATTGCGTAAAGAAAAGAACCTATCAAAAATTAATTTTCTGGTTTTGTCATCTGTACACGACTACCCTATTTATATTAAATATTTAATTAAACTATATAATACGTATATATATAAAACAGCTGTGGTAATCACGTGACTTAATTGATTTGTGTTATGCAGATTTAATTCCTGGTACACCTACACGGTGTGAGACGAAAGTCAAAGACATACCCGAATAATGTTGACAAAAAGATGTTTACTACATCTTTCGTCGTCTCTATCACATTTGTAGGTACTTTGGTGCCAACGTGGCAGATGACCTATCATCTTCACTGAAATACGTCTCTAAAGTCTAAATTACCTCCAAAATGTATGTAGGTTTCGCTGTTTTCATTCGCCACATGATGCGATACAAAATTTACTCATGATTTATTAATTTACTCTCACTGTCAACTATTGGTAGATACAGTTTACTTATTGCGATATTGCAAAACACATCGTTTAACTTAAGTTCAGACATACTTGTTGACGCAGAGGTTCTTGCAATCAACTTTGATGAAGCGACCACAGCTCGTTAAATTTCTAGATGTCGTTTATTAAATATTTGATACTACATATAAGTATATAATTTTCCAGTATCTACTGAATGTTGGCATCACTTTCAGTATAAGACTGACACTACCGTTTCTGTTCTATAGGAATCACGCGTGAGTAACGCACCACTATGGAAACGTATGTTTTTAGGAAAGAATGATCCCTTTTAGTGTTTTCTCACGGGTATGTTGTCCCCTGCGCTAGTTCCGATATGAAATATAACAAATTGTCCAAAAAATTTGGTGCTCCCAGTTCTCACCTTGCATGGAACCCTCCAAGAGTTGTCAGCGATGATAGAAATAATATATTTGAGCTTCCTTCAGCTGTTTTGTACCCGATTCTAAATTGTACAGAATCAGCATGCACACTTTTTGAAAGTTCCAAACCCCAAATAATGTGCCAATTTGACGTGTTGTTTTAATATGATACTTAGTTGGATTCCCGAAATCATTTAGATATATGTATAATGGAAAAGAGCTCACACAATTGTTAGTGATTTCAAACATTAAGACTTGTTTACTGTTTGAAATTAGCTAGGTTAGGTTATGAATGTAGTTCTTGAAATAGATTTGCAAGACATTCCATAAAAGTAGCAAATCGTCGAACGTAGAACACATTTTGTATCATAGATTTAAAAAGCCAAATAGAAAAAAACTACTTGAGCAACACAGGCAAGTATTCAGTAGTACTATATGAAAAACTTAGTACTAAACATTGCGACAGACAGAGGAGTTGAAACCTAATTGTTTGATGTGTAAGGTTCAAAAAGCGAAAAGAGCAGGAGACGCGCAATAGTGACGAGCAGACTCATCAGATGACGCTACAAGCTGGGCTGAGGACACTACACGAGGCTGGGCCTGAGCTGAAGAGAGCAATTTCAGGGAACTTGGATGACATTAATGCAGAATGCGATATACCTATGCATAGAGTAAGTATTGCTTATACATAAATACATTTCAGCACGCCGAGTCCCTTACGGGGCAAATAAGTAGAGAGAGTAAAGCGCCGATTAATTTGCACACCTCTTTACCTACGTCATTCTTCTTCTTTAGCTTGATGTTCCTATCTATGTGTATCCGATCAATTTGATCTAGGTTGTTGGATCGTGGTTTTTCTCTACCTCTTCTTTTGTATCTGTTCTTTCAATAATTCTCACTCATCTTTGTCCTGTCATGTCCAAACCAACCTAAAGTTTATTTTTATACATAAGTCAGTAAATGTTATTTCTTAATATACAATACAGCCTGTCGCTTCATCTTCATTCAACAGGTTCATCTTACGCGTTCGCTAGTTTCCAGAGCTCTTGATCATCCTTGAATCCTGAGCGGTCGATCGCTAAAAATAGTTATCTTATTATAAATGTCATCACTATAGATGGAACATTAAAATCTTCAACTCTATTTGATTGTGACAGAGGAACCACTCCCTGTTCGGAGGCGTTTGGTCGAGCATACGAAGACACGGGCCCAACAGACATTTCAACAAACACAGAAAGCACGGCGAACCTCCTCAAGGTAATTCATACTTTTTTAACCCCTAAGGTGGTTAGCCCCCAAACAAGCGATACGCTAATGGATCCTTGTGACACTGTGACCCCAAGGGTCTTTTCTACCCTTGAAAACTCCATGCTGCTCTATCTATAAAAACCTCAACGAGGAGTTGATTCACAACCTGAGCACACATCAAACACTAATTCCATATGGTTTTTCATCTTCAGCAGAAGGCGTCGGTAATCATTTGAGCTCAATGATGCAGAAAGAATATGGAGTGGCGGCGTTACCACTAGCACCCAATCTGTAAGTAAATCTTATATACTAAGGTTTAATTTAACAGAAATCGGATCATTCATGGAGAATTTGGAGTAAATACTTAATAACTGGCATAGTTATTATTTTGAAACCAGTTCTACTTGTATGGTCGTAGCGTGACGCTACTTGACGAGCTTAATATAGCCTTTTTAGGAAATTCAAAAGGTATTTTTCAAATATAACTGACGGTTCTAGTTATAAGCGTAAATCGTAAGGACAAACAAACTCGTCAACCATTTATTAATGTAGATATCTAATAATTTATGCCAGGTTTAGATTCAACATTGAACCTTGAATTGCTGTCATCGTATTAATTTTTTTTTTCACCCAAATGAAGTTGTCCCAGCACGTGATATAAATATAGGAATTATAAATTGTAGTAGTTGATCGTACAAGTTTTGTATTTAAGGGCCAATGGACAACCCAAGGAGCAAATACCGCTAAGACCGCTGATATTTAATGGGGAAGCCGAGAAGATATATCAAGTCCTCGAGTGAGTATCGCAGATAAACTTTTAACGCAATATTTAACATCACCCATTGCATAACTGCTACTCGATGTCAACGATATGCAAACACGTCCAATAAACAACCTCATTAAATATATAATTATATAAACCCATACTTATTGTATTGCAGAAGAACCACAAATGATCTAAAGAACGCTATTTACCAAGGTAGTCGAACGTGTGGTTTTGTTTTTTTAATCTCATCTCCCTAACCACTGCACCCTAACGCCATCACTAACACTGACGTATTATTTCACTGCTCACGTGTGGATTTCGGTACGTAACTAACAGCAACCAAAAATCTAACTACCCCGAGATGCTCGGCCAGATAGGGTTAGCATTCGGGTGCGTCAACTACCTGACCACCCCGGCCGACGGCGCGGTCACCAAGCCCAACCCGACGCCGTCACGGCAGAGAGTGCATCCGGAGGAGTCGCTGGACACGCTGACAATACCTCGCAAGGCATCGCCGGAGGATAAGTCGCCGTCACCGGGAGGGGAGACCATCCAGCCGAAGATATCGCCGCTGCTGGCGAACGCGTGCGCGGCGGCGGGGGAGGCGGGGGAGGCACGTACGATGACGCTGTACGGGTACAACGCGGCGGCGCGGCTGCCCTTCGCCTTCAGCCACGCGCGGGGCGGCGCCGCGGGGCTGCGCGGGCCGCGCTCGCTGAGGGCGCGCGCCCGCCCGCCGCTGGCAGGTCGGATGGTGCGCAGCGCGTCGTCGGGCGCGGCGCCGCAGCATGCGCGCGACCCCGCGCCCGCCCCGCTTGTCCCGCACACTGACGCAGGTCTCAGCACCCCACCACCATTCCGTTCCATACAACGAACCTCCCACTCTCAATATAGCAATTTTGCTATACATAATAATGTATACTTTTTATGGCAGCCGCGAAAATTTTTGGTATATTAAAAATATACCTATGTAAAAACCACTTTCATGGCACGATTTTGAAATCCCTTGCCTTAAACAAGTGCCTTAAAAATGAATACTAACAAATATTACCGCGTATTGGAAGATGTCGGTAATTTGCAAAACTGGCTTGAAAATTTTGTAATAGGATTTTAACAATGGAAAAGAAATAAAATATTTAGTTTCACAGGAGAATTGCATTTGAACGTGAGAAATATTCCGGATGAAAATAATGGTATTCCCACTCGTCTTACACTCGATCACATTGCTTTTGCGATAATCATGTTTGCAATATCACAATTCTAACAACACACACATTTATTGTACACTAACAAATACAATTATTGCACAAACCTAATATTAACAGTTCCATTATAAAACGTAAAATAAAAGGAATGGGTTTTTTGCTACGACTAAACCAAATGTAACCTTGTTAAACATCATTAAAATCAGCATGTACTGTGCAAATAACACGTCATTTAAAGAGCTATATAGATTGACTTGCATTTTAGAATAGTTGAGGACTTAGAAAGCTTATAGAGGACATTTTTTAAAGGATTTCTTTTAAATTCCATTGTTTTCGTTTGCACGAGCGCCAGTTCTGGAGACAAATCAACTAAATATTCACGAGAACACGCTGATTTGGTTAAATCGTAGCATATCATGAAAAGATCGAGCGTTGAGAATCGTTGCTTACAATACATTTAGAAATATAAGCTAGCTGTAATGAGCTTAAGTGCCAAAATAGATGAAATTAGAAATTAGTTATAGATTTTCAATTAAATATATTAATTAATGGACTTTTCAAATTCATGGACAGATTGTCAAGAGAAATTTTTCTTTGTTGTAAAATCTAGATTTGTTTTCGTTAAATTTATAACATTTGTGAGACTGCAATGTCGTCAAGGTAAATGGAGCTTAGACAAAAAAGTGTCTGTTTTTCAGGAGGCGATAGCACAGGCCGTGGGGTGGTGTCACTGCCAGGCAGCCCCAGAAGTAATAGCTCGTCAGTACCCGTGGTTGGGTCTGCGGAGAGTCTCGTTACGAGAGTAAGAATCTATATATAAGCACTACTACATGTGCCCCGCGGCTTAACCCGAGTAAAAATCGATCAAGATTATTTTTCGGAACAAAATACATATCCTTACGCCTTCCCCCAAGGGTTCCGAAGGGGTAGGCAGAGGTGTATAGGTAACTACACCCACATTCCGCCAGAGATATATTTTAGGTGCCAATGTGATAGATGGTGAGTCCATCCGTTCTAGCGTGATTGACTAACAAACATTCATACATGCTCACAAATTTTTGTATATTATAGGATATACATGTATAATATCAGCGAAATACTCTCTGCCTACCCCGTTAGGGACTCGGCGTGATGATATTGTTACGATGGAAGGTTCTGGAGGGCTTGCCGTGTGAAAGTCATGCCAAACAACAACATTTAGCCGGAAATATAGACAAAAGGAGGCAATTAAGAAAGGACGTAAACAAGTTGTTTTCGTCGCCCGGCCATTGTTCCGCGGATGCATTCACACGGCAATTCTACGAACATCTTAATGGCAGTCTAGAGCCTTCCACCGATATCTAGTATATCGTGCCGGTGCCATATATAAGGCGGTATCCGATGGGCACGGGCAGTCTGAGCGAGTTCGTTAAGTGAGTCAGTTAGTCTGAGCGAGTTCGTTAAGTGAGTCAGTTAGTCTGAGCGAGTCAGTTTAGAGAGTTAGTTTAGTGAGTCTGAGTTAGTGAGTTTAGTTCAGTGCGAGTGATCACAAGTGTTTTATCGGTGACTATAGTGAGTGTTACAGTATTAGTGAAGTGTTTCAGTGCCTAGTGTTTACTGTGTTCTACTGTTACTGTGTTGTAGTGTACACAGAGTAGAAGTGTAACAGTGTCTAGTGTTTACTGTGTTCTACTGTTACTGTGTTGTAGTGTATACAGAGTAGAAGTGTTTCAGTACCTAGGGCTTACTGTGTTGTACTAGTACTGTGTTGTAGTGATCAGTGTTATAGTGAATAGAATTGTAGTGAAGTGTACGGATTTATCGTACAAGTTTCCGGAATTATTCTGTGTATAGAATAAAGTGTCGTTTAAGTGTAACAACCGGCTATCATTAAATTATCCCGAACCCCAGCCCGTAACAATTGGTGTCAGAAGTGAGGGATAATTATGCCGGTTCTACCAAAAGACGACACTCCGGGTCTAACCCAAGCAATGCAGCAAGAGCAGCAGGCTGCGGAGCCGACGGCCACTGGCGATGCTGGGAATGCACCGCCAATGAATCCTCAAGTTTCGGCTACCGACATAGCTGAGCTCATAGCGTTTCTGCAGGAGATGGATCGACGTCAGGAAGAGCAGTGGCGACGTCAGGAAGAGCAGTGGCGACGTCAGGAAGAGCAGTGGCGACGTCAGAAAGACGAGTGGCGACGTCAGGATGAGCAGAGGCGACGTCAGCAAGAGCAGTGGCGATGTCAGGATGAGCAGTGGCGACGTCAGGAAGAACGTCAGGAAGAGCAGAGACAACGTCAGGAAGAACGTCAGAAAGAACAGACTCAACAGCTTCTAGAGCTGCTGAAGTGCGATAAGGAAGAGCAAGTGCTACTTCAGGAAGAGCAAGTACAACTTCAGGAAGAGCAAGTACAACTTCGGGAAGATCAAGTGCGACCTCAAGAAGAACAAGAGCGATGTCAGGAAGAGCTGACACGACAGCATCAAGAGCAACTGAGGCACGACAAGGAAGTACAAGTGCGATGTCAGGAAGTGCTGACACGACAGCTTCAAGAGCAACTGAGGCACGACAAGGAAGTACAAGTGCGAAGTCAGGAAAAGCAGACACAACAGCCTCTAGAGCAGGTGATGTGCGATCAGGAAGTGCAAGCGCGACGTCCGGAAAAGCAAGTGCGACGTCAGGAAGAGCAAGGGCAACTTCAAGAAGAGCAAGTGCGACTTCAGGAAGAGCAAGTGCGACGTCAGGAAGAGCAAGTGCAACTTCAAGAAGAGCAAGCGCGATGTCAGGAGGAGCAGACACAACAGCCTCTAGAGCAGGTGATGTGCGATCAGGAAGTGCAAGTGCGACGTCCGGAAAAGCAAGTGCGACGTCAGGAAGAGCAAGGGCGACGTCAGGAAGAGCAAGTGCGATGTCAGATAGAACAAGTGCAACGTCAGGAAGAGCAAGTACGACGTCAGGAAGAGCAAGAGCGACGTCAGGAAGAGCAAGTGCGACGTCAGGAAGAGCAAGTGCGACGTCAGGTAGAACAAGTGCAACGTCAGGAAGAGCAATTGCGACGTCAGAAAGAGCAAGTCCTTCAGCTCCAGGAGCAGCTGAAGCACGATAAAGTGGAACAAACCCATCTTCATAAGGAGCTAACTGTTTATATTGGAAAGGAAACGACGGCAGTCAAAGAAAAGGGCCTCCTGCAGTTTAATTGTCCAGATAGAGCAAGTCTAGACAGGACCAAGTTAGAGGCCAGGACTACGAGGAGGCTTGCTGGTTTTGGAGGAGCCCTAAGAATACCGAAATCTCTAATTTCTGTGATGGATTATGCTGGTGACGGGCGCATGAGAATGAACGGCTTCTGCGGTCACAAAAGGCAATTCGGTCAACGGATGTCTGAAAAGATGAAGAATCGCTATGACGGAAACATCAACAATCCTGGATTCGGCAGGGGATCCCTGGTGTGGCTTCACCATCCAGTACGGAAGAAAGGAGTACCTACGAAGCCCCGAAGGTCGTCCACGTCGATCGATTGGCGCGCTACCATGGATCTAACGATGCTCGGGACGAGCATGTCTAAGGAGGGGGCAGTGTTACGATGGAAGGTTCTGGAGGGCTTGCCGTGTGAAAGTCATGCCAAACAACAACATTTAGCCGGAAATATAGACAAAAGGAGGCAATTAAGAAAGGACGTAAACAAGTTGTTTTCGTCGCCCGGCCATTGTCCTGCGGATGCATTCACACGGCAATTCTACGAACATCTTAATGGCAGTCTAGAGCCTTCCACCGATATCTAGTATAGCGTGCCGGTGCCATATATAAGGCGGTATCCGATAGGCACGGGGAGTCTGAGCGAGTCAGTTTAGAGAGTTAGTTTAGTGAGTATGAGTTAGAGTTAGCGAGTTTAGTTCAGTGCGAGTGATCACAAGTGTTTTATCGGTGACTATAGTGAGTGTTACAGTATTAGTGAAGTATTTCAGTGTCTAGTGTTTACTGTGTTCTACTGTTACTGTGTTGTAGTGTATACAGAGTAGAAGTGTTTCAGTACCTAGGGTTTACTGTGTTGTACTAGTACTGTGTTATAGTGAATAGAATTGTAGCGAAGTGTAAGGATTTATCGTACAAGTCTCCGGAATTATATTGTGTATAGAATAAAGTGTCGTTAAAGTATAATAACCGGCTATCATTAAATTATCCCGAACCCCAGCTCGTAACATTAGTAACATACATTGTAATTTGGATGAGTTATCATGTGTGTAGTTAACAGTTGCATATATTTATCTTGTTAGAAGTTACTGTGACCTGTGTGCCTTTTTGCTAAAACTATAATATTATATATTTCAGGCACAGCAAGATATGCATCGATAAACACCCACTTAGGCATAGAGCAGTCTCGGCGCGACGACCTGGAGTCGCTGGGCTACGTGCTCATGTACTTCAACCGCGGGAGCTTGCCCTGGCAGGGGCTCAAGGCGGCCACCAAGCGACAGAAATACGAAAGGATATCTGAGAAGAAACTCTCAACGCCTTTTGACGAACTGTGTAAAGTAAGTTTTTTGCATATATGTGTATCATCACGGCATACCTCAAAGGGTAGAAGATACTATAGCCCCAGTTCTGTCTTTAATTCCACCCACATTCATAAGTTTCTACATACTGCAAGTTTGCTGGTTTTTCCTTTATGACAATAAAATGTATTATTGCATACATTCAGTAATTTAATTAAATCTGTTAAATATTAAATTTTTACACCAGCTCGCTGTTTCTACAAAGTACTTAACAATTATGCAGCCAGAACTATTCAGTTTCTTGAGGATATATAAATCTTTAGGTCTAGGATGAAACCTTATAGTAATATAATAATATAATATATCCTCACGCCTTCCCACAAGGGTCCCCGAAGGGATAGGCAGAGGTGTATGGGTAATACCCACACACCCACTTTCCGCCAGAGGAATATTAGGTGCCAACGTCGTCAGATGTCGATTCCATCGCTGTTACTCCAGCACTACTATACAAACGCCTTTGAATTTCTTCTCAGACATATGCAGGTTTCCTCTCGATGTTTTCCTTCACCGTTCAGCTCGTGGTGTGACTAATCACTGTACTTAAGTTCAGAAAAACTCATTGGTACAGTCGGGATTCGAACTTGTGACCTTTGCGTCGCAGGCAACTGCTCGAACCACTCGGCCAATACATAGGTACTCCAAATATGATTAATGTGTGAATCCTTACATTTTTGGCACTTCAAAGTGCTTATTCTAAACATAATCTCACAGTGAGTATGGATATTTTATAGATATGTTTAGACGTTTTTATTTTGAGATGTGACTTCTATAGCTTTCCCCCACGGGGCAGGCTTTGCCTAGTGTGGGGTTCAGTTAAAATATTTACTTGTAAAAAACGTTTTGGAAAATAAAATTATTATAATTATTATTTTGTGTTTGTTGCAGAACCATCCAATCGAGTTCCAACTGTACCTGAAGTACTGCCGGCGGTTGCGCTTCGAGGAGAGGCCCGACTACTCTCACCTGCGCCAGCTGTTCCGTACGCTTTTTCACCGGCAAGGGTTCACCTACGACTACGTTTTCGACTGGAATATGCTCAAATTTGGTAAATTATTAATTAGCATTCATACTCTACATGCTATACTCTACATCTCATCCATCAAATATTACCATACAGACACAATTTCTTTATTTGTTATAGTATCTTACTACTATTGAAATACATAAGAAAACAATTTATTTAACTATATAATATAATATATCCTCACGCCTTCCCACAAGGGTCCCCGAAGGGGTAGGCAGAGGTGTATAGGTAATACCCACACACTCACTTTCCGCCATAGGTATATTAGGTGCCAACGTGACAGATGGCGAGTCCATCGCCGTTACTCAAGCACGACTATACATACGCCTTTGAAATGCTTCTCAGACGTATGCAGGTTTCCTCTCTATGTTTTCCTTCACCATTAAGATCGTGGTGTGACTAATCACTGTACTTAATCGTGGTGTGACTAATCACTGTACTTAAGAAGAAAGAAGTTCAGAAAAACTCATTGGTACAGTCGGGATTCGAACTAGCGACCTTTGCGTCGCAGGCAAATGCTCGAACCATTCGGCCACCACGGCTGTCACAAAGACAATATTGGTATGAAAAGTATTCGTGCCTGTAAGCCGTTATTGAATATTGCAGGGGGCCTGCGCGGTAACTACCAATCGGGTGGTAACGACCGCACGCTGAGACGTCACGAACAATCACAAGAACAAGAAACAAGTTAGTCCCATTAATATCACAATTTGAAATGTGCATCCTATGTATCGTTATATACCAGTACAAGTAGTTCTACTGTACGTTTAAATTCGTACGCGCTTAGAGGGACCACAGCACATCAATGGCCATAATTTCATTAATTAGAGGTCTGGTGGTCCAGTAGTTTGAGTAGTTGCCTGCAACACATAGATAGCAAGGTCGAATCCCGACTGTATCAATTAGTTTTTCTGAACTTAAGTACAGTGATTACCTAGGCACACCACAAGCTTTACGGTGAAGGAATCGAGAGGAAATCTTCATATGTTTAAGAAGAAATTCAAAAGCGTATGTAGAGAGTTGATTAACATCGATGGATTCGCTATATGTTACGTTGGCAGCTAAAATATGTCTGGCGGGTATGGGTATTACCTACACACTACCCGTACCTGTACCCTGTTGGGTAGGTGTGGAGATTTTCATCAATTAATTGGTTGACATTTGATTGTTTTGAATGATGAATGCCCCAGTATGATTGTATCATGATATGAATGCCAGCAGGCACGGGTGGCAACGCCGGGGGCGGCGGCGCGGGCGGCGGCGCGGGCGGTGCGGGCGGTGCGGGGGCGGGCGGCGTGGGGGGCGCGGGCCCGGGCGCGGGCGGCGCGGCCGTGGCGGCCATCGCCGAGTGGCGGTGAGGGCCCCGCCGGCCCGCGAGGACGCCCGCAGCCGGAGCCCCGCAGACTGTGTGTTCGCGTACTATCTCGGTGTACTTCAATGACGACCTTATCGCGGCGTCGACCCGCTCGGTGGATGGAGCGACGAGCGGGCACGTCGGCGGACGCCTCCGCGACCCGACGCAGACGCCGTAGCTAACGTAAGGAAACGATTTTGTATGCATTCATGTTAACGTTCATATTATTGTAAATTATTTAATTTTAGGTGTAAGTGTGATGATGCGTGGGCCGCGAAATAGATGGAACGTTCTCGTCTCGTGCTGATGTGACTCGACTTACCGTAGGGTTCAACATTAGGCCTACCCATGCATCTATTGTACTTCATGCTCAGTTATATGTAGACCTAAGATGATATTCAATCGTACCGATAAGCTACACCAGTAAATTGTCAATTGGTCCCGAAAGAAATTCGGCCGCGGCTTTCGATTTTATTATTCCATTGTATGTTTAAATTCGTCCGTGCTGGAATTACAATGTAAGATTCGTAGATTAGGTATACCACATTGATGTGCATTTACATTACTGACAAAGTATTATTCACCTTGTGGTAACTTGAACGTTAAGATGATATTGTGACGAGGCATTTTAGATAAGTCAACAGACTTTCTAGAATCCATGATAAAGGTTCATTAAATAACTTGCAGACATGGGATGTTTGCATTGAGATGATACGTATATGTGTTATGAATTGGAGGATGATTAATAAACCACATTTGGAGTGTGATGTTGTTTCATGTCAAACCATTAACATATCTTTCTACATTGTGCCAATATACATACTGCTAGTGGATCTTGCACATAATTGTGATATGTGTAGAAAAAATAGCTACAACATTGAACTGATGGAACGTCAGTCTTCCACAATATGTTGAACGATTTGTGTTTACTGGATGTATTGAATAATGAAGCACTTGTCATGTGTAAAGTAAACCTACTCAAATATTCTCACTGGGTTTTCGCGTAACCGAATTTGTTTAGGAACAAACATTGACAAGGTACTGTAAATAACATATTATTTGTTAATTTAATGGAATTTGTGTAAAAGTGTAACGTAAGGGCAGAATGTATTGTGCAATATAGTGGTTTATTCCTTATATTTTTTACTCTTGGTTCCACCAGTGGAAAGTGGAGTTGTTTGTCTTCCATGTTTGTTTTAGACCTGTTTAGTTCACAATTGGCATATTGGTTTGGTTTTTGTTCATGTTTTGCGGTTCAACAAGTGTCAGCCACTGCCATAGCTTTACTTAAGGTATGTTTAATATCAAACTCGAGCTTAGAAAACCATTGGTACTTTTTTTGTTACCGGTTCACTTGTAATTGCATTATAATACATGATTATTAAATTAGCAGATTTTTAACGAAATTGTGATCTCATGTGTAATATAATACCTAATAAACATTAATTAATCGTGTACTATTGCCGCTTCGTTCACAAATGGCGAGTTCATTATCCGGTGACATCTTATCAACCAACTACCATAAACTATCGGAAAAACTTGCAAAATAATAATTCAATATCAGCAAATTAAACAATGGAAAAAATTTGATATGTTTAATTATATCAGCTTATAACTTTTATAACTACAATGGACCACCATCTCTATATATGACTGAGAATTAGGTTCAATTAATGTAAATATTAATTAGCTTTACTTGTAAGCATTTGTATTGCAGGGACAGGGATCAACACTAGCCCTGATGTCATGATGTAGGTGTTAGTTAATTTACGCATAGTATAGTGATTTATTTGATATTGAGCACTGTATCATTTATTTAACCACTTACCATTGTTTTGGTATATCAATGGTATTGTTAATATCAATCTGTATTATCACGCTGAGTGATGATGGTAACATAATATCGTTTTTGCACACTATCATTAGTTGTTATTGTTTTATAATAACAATCTGATGCGTACAGTCAACGTCTTGTGTCAACGTCAAATGTTCAGATGTTACGGTCGAATACAACGTTGACAAGTTCAACCATACTTGAATAGCTTATCTTGGACCGAATCCAAAATTATCCCATTAATGGAAGACGAACAATTTATATTAAATTTTGTAACTACATAATACATTGTAATATACTCCATATGTAATAGTTATTGATGTGCTGTTTGTTGCTCTGAAGTGGCTTTCATTTAAACTAGTACATGCCAATTCCAGTGTAATCTGGTTTGTGACGAATTGTTATGAAACTGACGAGTGTATTTTAGGCAAGTTTTGGTGTCCGATGATTAGCGAAGTGCCACCGCTGCGGCCGCTCGCAGCTTGCTCCTTACGATAAGTGTACGCTCTAAACGACGAAAGACTATGGACTTCATATTGTATATATTACATTTTAAGGTTCTTAGATAAGGCCGACACACTGTTTTTTTACAATATCCTAGTTAATGGAAATAAATATATAATAATATACATACATAAATAACTGTTGTAGTGTTAATGTCATTCAGATTATTTTGCTGTTATATTAAAATACTACCTTTTTGTGACGACGCGTCTCAATTATGTACATGCGGTGGTTCGAACCAATTGATCGTTTTGATAAATTTACTCATTGTTTGGATAATATGGAGGGAATAAATCTAAATTAGTGTTAGAGTGAGTAAGAGAATTAGATAAAAGAAAGGGTGGCTTTTAATGAATTATGATAAAAAAATATTTAGGAATCTGAAACTTTAGTTCCCTCCTGACGCGAGTAAATGTACTAAATGAGACTTATTTATTAGGTACATCAGTAGTCTAACTGCGTTACACTTTGGTTTACCATACCTACATTTTCACATAAATACATATACATTTATGCTAGCTTAATAAATTGTTATGCTTGCATTGTTTTCTATGTCCAGTATGTATAAATTCCTTTGGCACAATAAAATGAGTAAAATTAATTTAGACGTTTATTTCGCTTTGTTTTTCAAAATCACCAAAGCTTGTTACGTAGCCAGAAATCCGCCATCAACAGGCAATTGGACGCCTGATATCATACTAGCACCATTGCCCAGCAAAAACAACACCGCATTGACCACTTCATGCACCTCTCCGAACCTGAAATATAGCAAGCTTAGGTAGCATACACCAAATAAACAGTCTATATAAGAGAATTGGTATTTCTGTAATGTGCCTATATTCGCATATTCTGATAATGGAATCGCTAACTAGGCAGCACTGGGCATTATTTTTCCCAATAAATATTGGCCACGTTTTTCAGACTGGCTTTAAATATCGACTTTTAGGTAAACTAATTTCAAAATATGAATGGTTGTGAGGATGTACCTTTTTCACGCAAAAACTACAGACTGGACATGGATGAAATTTGGCACAGAATACTGAATTAATAAAACACAGTAAATAATCTACCAATGAAATACAATTTTATGGGTGACGTTGCACATATAGTTAACTATATTTATGCAAGTGTCCATATATCACCTGCCCAGCGGAATTTTTGACTGCATGTCCTGGGCTTTTCCAGACTTGAGCCAAACCTTCTTGCCCATTTCTGTCATAACAACGGTTGGATTAACAGTGTTGACACGAATTCCATATGGTCCCAGTTCCAATGCCATCACTCTTGTTGCGGAGTCGACTGCACCCTTTGATGCGCAGTAGGCGACATGGTCCTTGAGAGCGCTCTGTACAACAGAAAAGATCACTTGAAAGTTACACCAAAAAAAATATTTCAGGACAAAAATGTTATTGGAATATTACGAGTCGTCGTTGGCGAATATACTCAACTTAATTCTAAATTTTTTTACTCATTCTAATTAAATTAAATTAATTAAGTTTCCCTGAAGACGAATTACCTTCGAAGCCTGCGATGATATGTTGACTATGGAACCTTCAATTGAGTTTTCTATCATTTTCTTCGATACGATTTGGCTCACGTTAATGATTGCTCGTACGTTCACCAACATTGTTCTGGAAAAGGAAACTACTTTACTCTTCTATTGTCATAACCCTCGAATTACAGATGACTGAACATTAAAATCTCCTTCGTTATATTTTGAATGCTAGAAATACCTCTAGCTTATATATTATACCTACTACCATAATGCCCTAAAGGTTTATTTGGAAGGTCATACGTATGCAATAAACCTGCCAGCTCGAAATCGCATCGAAGACGTATTGAGACGCCAGGACCTTGGAAGGAAGGAAGCAGGAATTTAGTAATAGAATAATCCAGTAAAATTTTAATGATGCCGTGATCGCCGAGTGTTCCGACTAGTTGCCTGCAACACAAAGTTTGCCAGATCGAATCCCGACTGTACCAATGAGAGTTGCGTATGAGTGACCAAATTTGCAATAGAGACATGCTTGAGTAACAGCGATAGACTCTCCATCTTTAATTGTTACGTTGACACCTATAAAATATTCATCAGAAAAGTAGGTGTGTTATTACCTACCTACTACCTACACACCTCTACCTGCCTCTTCGGCGACCTTTGTGAGATGGCGAGACGATACACATACAGTAATACCCCGCTTTACGCGAGGGATATGTTCCGGAAGAAATCGCGTTAACAGAAATTCGCGTATATCGAGGTTTATGGTTAAACATAGTCAAAATTTAATACAAAAAATACGAATAATTTTAATCAATCACTTTAATTCTATGAACACAATGCAATACATACAATTAATTATTTTTTACGGAAAAATACATCTATTGTCTTTAGGGTAGTGTTTTTTTTACGTTCTTGTAAAATATGTTCATAGCACGTCAAGACACGGTCATAATTATTATATACTAAAAAAGTGAAAAAGTAGCTTATGTCGTGAAAGACCATCATACTTTATAATATTAGAACTGAATTTTCGAGATAAAAAAAAAGCAGTTGCCTATGTCCTATTCCTAGGTATAAGCCATCACGATTTCAACTTCCAGCCAAACGTTTTGTAGTGAAAGAACCGCAAACATCCAAACTTACAAACATTCACATTTATAATATTAGTAAGATACTCTGCAATATGTGCAAACCTGAATAAATTTTGAAATTTGAAATTCGCGTTATAGTGAAACCGCGCATAACGGGGTCGCGTAAAGCGGGGTATTACTGTATATTGAAGTAAGATTTTTCCAATGTCGAGAAGACCGGACTGACGGTTTACTCTTTCTGCCCTAGGGTCTCGGCTTGATTTATTATTATTATTATTTATTATATTTATTTTGTTTTAAGAATGTTTAAATCGATATATCTATAAAAACTATTTACGATGGGATTAAAATTAGTTAAAATAAAAATAGCTTACGCGTCGAAGCTTTCCGATGAGCATTCTAAGAATGGTTCTACAATAGCAATGCCTGCATTATTGACCAGCCCGTCGAATACGCCAAGCGATTGCACCACTTCTCTAGTTTTATCCCAGTCGCGGAGGTCCACGCATACTACGTCAATACTAGGGTACTCCTTCTTAAGTTTCTGTAAGTTTTCAGGCTGGTTGGACAGCGTTACGACCACAGCCCCGAGTTTCCATAATTCCACGACAATACCTTTACCTATCCCTGAAAATTATAAGCAGAACATTATAAACGGCTGGATATATAGATATTAATTGTTCAGTTTTTCGCTAATCTATTTCATTCTATTCAATTTTATTGTTTTTGTCGCAGGTGTGAGGAATAAAGTTTTTTCCTTCTTTCATCCTATCAAATTTGACTATACTCGTGGTATATAACTATTGTCTATGAGGATTAATCTAAATACATAATTGCCTATTGTTGCATATGTAAACCATTGGAGTCCTAGGTCATCACATTATATAATCCCGGTGACAGTCCATTCAGATTTATAGATGTACTTGTTTACATCTATGTGAGCGAACTGATATGTACCTAGGTATTTTAAAAATTCATGTTTTAATACAACATTGGCGTTAGAATTTTCAATTTCTTGGTTCTGGATATAAGGCTATCACCATTCCAAATTAAATTGAAATCCATCCAGCCCTTTGTAGGCAGCGTGAAGGAAGCCAAAACATTATTGTAAACTCGCTTACACGCACGTTTAGGTACAAGATTTAGCATTTAATGCAATATTGTGATAAATAATACTCAGTAGCTAGGTGGTTTCAAATGCTAGCGATCTACCACAACGTTACGACTCGTAAGTACCTACTTTCCAATCTACGCTACACTAATAAGTAGGTAGGTAGGTACCTACTTCCTGTATAAACTGAACAAATTTACTACGCACCTTGACAGCCCCCAGTAACGAGTATTCTTTTTCCGTTTAAACTTTTATTCATTTTTTATTAAGGGAACGTGCAGTCGCTTAGTAACTTACCATCAAAATGATTTTAACGTTTTGATGAAAACAATAACATTAAAATATATCTACTTGGATGTTATTATAAGCTTCATATACTTACCCAATATTTTTTTCCTATTCTCGCTACAAAGGCGATAACATTTACTTTGACATATTATGTAGCAATTTACATTTTTATAATTATATAGGTACTTAGCCTCATGCGGTAAGTCACATCACAATAGAGATAGTGTAGTAACATTTAATTAGCTATTAATATTCATCTTACTGATAAAGCGTGGTTGGTAGGTGTAGAGAGAGATACGCGTTTTATCAAAATACAAACATTTTCACAATAAAATAATCTGTTACCCTGCAACGCATTGTTAAAAACAATGATATGCCAGAGTCATAAAAAAATAAAAAGAATATTTTAAACTATTCACATGTTGGTCGCCATGCCTGCCGCTAGGAGATCTTTTATGTAGCTTTCTAGACAGGGGGGTGCCAGAGCACCTTGCAATATATTGACGGCACCCAGGCAAAAGTCTTCCCAAAAGAAAAGGATTACTGAAGAGAAGGCAGAGCTGGTCGCTATTGCTCATGCACAATGTCATATGCCTACCATCTTAGGCTTTGGTCGAACACGGAGATATCGTCGTGTTTTCATCATCTTAGAGCTTGTGTCTTCTTAAATCTTTACACGTCGGCTCACTAACTTACCTATAGGTAGATACACCAATAAAAAATATTATCTTAGTGTGTTTTAGCTTTACTCATATAGTTAGGGCTTTTCTATCTGTTGCTTACATACATACATATCGCCACGTCAAATCTCTTTAGACTTAAATACCTCTTTCGCTTCGTCCATATTCTCTTCATACATGCTCATCGGTTAAGAGTACTTTTGAGGTTCCCGTCCTTGAGTGTCCAATCGATTTGGTAGGTAGGTTATACGGCAGTATGACGGTGGTTTTCCTCTGTCTCTTCTTCCACACACTTTCGCATTTTACCTATATCTTCATCAATCTTGGTTCACTAATCCTTCCATTATTGACATGCAGTTCTTCGTTTTAACAATCACACTCTGGTTACGTCAGTTACTGTGCGAAACTCTCATTCGGATATATATAGGTATATATTCTAAGGCCTTCCCATAAGGGTCCCCGAAGGGGTAGGCAGAGGTGTATAAAAAGTACCCACACACCCACTTACCGCCAGTGATATATTTTTACGTGACAGATGGCGAGTCCGTCTCCATTACTCATGCACGACTATACCTACATACGCTTTTGAATTGCTTCTCAAACGTATGCAGGTTTCCTCTGGATGTTTTCCTTCACCGTAAAGCGCGTGACTAATCACTGTACTTAAGTTCAGAAAATCTCATTGGTACAGTCAGTTCGAACTGGCGATTACTGCTCATCAAAGTCGTCATGGCCCCACTCACTTTACGACCGTACCGTCAATATAATTTTCATACTTCCATGTCGTGTAAATGCTTCCCAGATATACAAAATCCTTCGCTTTCTCACAACTGGCCTATTTACCGATATAACACACATTTGTTAATTTACCTACCAGAACTTTAGTCTTGACTGCGTTTATTCTCCTCCTCCTTCATGTATCTCACCTTAGGATTCCCAAAGAAACCTTTCGGATCTATCTTGCATTGTTTCTATTATCAATGATCATTTCATTTACATTCGAAAGACGTCTTTTATTTGAATCGCATACCTACATTCCAATCATTAAATTGCTAGCAGGTATCCCTACTGAAGACAGAATTAAAACCAAATATATTTTAACAATAGCTTTTATTAAACAAGATATCACGGTTACTCATATGGCTATAATCAAGGTTATTAACTTAGGGATATAAGGAAATTAATATAAAGGCGTTAAGCACAAATTCGGTATGCTGATAATAAGAGTACAAAATATATACATAAACTGTTGTTTAGTCCTCCACTAAATTTTGCCCAGCTGGAACATGTTTTCAGTTGCAGTCGCTCATTATCATCAAATATGTATTAGTAAATACCTATAATAATTCAAGTTCACTGATATAAAATATTGGAGTTGATTATATTAACAGCTCAGTTATCATCTTTACGACGATAAAATTATGTATAGTAAAAATAAGGCAGAGGTTAGAAGTCATATCAACATATAAAAATTATCTCAACAAAATAGTATCACATAACAGTAAACCTTTCAGACTCGATAATTTAATTTTTGATAAAAAAAATATTTATTAGACTACAACTATATGGATCGAATCGTCAGAATAACAGTAGGAGCTATAGATAATATGATAACACCCTTGTAGGCATAGGATTAAAGGATTTTGGGATAAACATGACTCGCAAGTAAATATCATTAATCTAGCAATTTTTTATATAGTACAGGCTCTGCTTAGTTGAAATAGTTTACTTATTTGAAAATCAACAATCGGATAGATTTGCATTTAGCCTTGAACATTGAGGATGGAGGGGGTCCCAGTAGCAGGGGATTGTGAGCGATGATAACAAAATCTCCAATAAAATAACTTGTTTATGAATTTTTATCAGTGGATACAATAAAATAATTGAAGCAAATGATTAAGATATGGCTTTAGTTATTTTCACTAATATGTTCTTTGGTTATTTTTATTAAAAGACGAATATCTTATCTACTTACTTATATATCATATTTGTACCTATATAATGTATATAGAAATTGGAATATATAATGCCATAGAATTTGGAGTCCTAATATCTTTGGGAAATAAATAGGTAGGCAATGGTGCTTATGTTGCGAGGAATCCTCCGTCGATGGGCAGTTCGACGCCATTGATCATGCTAGCTTTGTCGCTCAGGAGGAAAACAACAGCATTTACTACCTCAGACACCTCACCAAATCTGCAATAAAATTCACTCATTTACAACCTGAAGTGTTATGACTGCACTAAGCAACAACTATGTACCAAAATATTAGAACCTTGTATGTTATTGTACATCTGTGATTTGTTTTTATCACCCAGCCTTTATTATATGGGAGAGGCAGCGAGAGATACAAATATGCATAAATAAATAATTAAATTCCTTTGATACAGTATTCCTTCCTAGTGCATACTTTTTTATATCAGTAAGGTAGCAATAAAGCAGCCCATCTGATGGTAAGCGGAAATCTCTGTCACTTATATTTTAGCTTATATTATTAGAATTATAGTCAGTCACTACAGTATGGTATGTGAAAAGGTATTGAAAATGTTTTACCTATGTAGTGGAATTTTAGATAACATCCCATTTGCCTTAGCTGGGTCAGACCAGCCAAGTTTGCCCATCTCAGTCATGATGACAGTTGGATTGACGGCATTAACTCTAATTCCATGAGGCCCAAGCTCCAGTGCCATGGCGCGGGTTAAAGCATCAACTGCCGCCTTTGATGCACTGTAGATAGTATGGTCTTGCAGTGCAGCCTGAAGAGAGATCATATATTAATTTGGAAGTTTCACTATAATTAATTGATCATATTTAAAGAATAACTTATAATTAGCTTATTAAATGAAACAATAAAATTATGTTTTCTTTACCTTTGATGCTTGCGAGGATATGTTGACTATAGATCCTTGGGTCTTGTTATCAACCATTTTTTTAGCTACTACTTGACTGATGTTGAGGATTGCTTTAACATTGATATCAAAAACCCTGGAAGAAAAAAAAATATTTAACATAGTACCTATCATCCATATAATCCAGCATATTTAATTGAATTTTAGCCCCCACTATTGGATCTTCAATAGTTTTATATTGAGAGGTGGCCCGTGGCACCACTATCATGTTTCTTGGAGATAGGATCCATCTTGTTCTTTCATGTCCCACAAAGTTATAAGGATATATATATATATTTATACAACAAGAGTGGCAAAATAGCATATGGCCCACCTGATAGAAAATGGTTACCGCAGCCTATTTACGCATACAATACCGAAGTAATACTTGCGCATTGCCACTTTGTTCGAAGAGTTATACTGTGTTGGTAGCATAATAGGACTAATCCCTCTGCTGTCAACACAATATAACAATCCCCCTCCCCAGGGAGCTTATTACTGGAAACTTTATTCACCTTATGCACCATTCAAGGTAGAGGTCCTGCCCCAGTCGGGCAGCTCCAAATTCGAACGGAAAACCCGTTATGCCCTATCTCTCTTAATATAATCTATATAATCTCTTTCTGTATCTTTGTGTATGTTTTTCTATTTTTATGTTCTATATTTTGTGTATTTACAGAGAATTAGTTTCTAGAATCTTCGAGTTATGGAAATGCTATGCAAATTGAGCATTGTATGTAAATTTATACTACATTTATCAGTGTGTATTAGATACTATTTATATAGTCACCCTATTTGGCCTCTCTATTTTTCGAAACATATTGCTACAATGGTTGACTTTTATTGAAGCTATATGTTATCTTAACATTAACATACATATAATTATCATCTCGCCCTAACAGGGTAGGCAGAGAGGGTAGAGCTCCAGTTCTCTTTAGACTTACTAAACTACGTACCTGTTTTGATTTGTCTATATTCATCAGTCTCTTCATACATACTTGCCCTTTTGGAGTACTCTTGACATTCCTGTCTTTGATCTTAGCATATACATTGACAGAACTCAAAACAGCATATATAGTCAAAGATTTTGTTGTGTAAGTAAACTTTATATATTCTCAAGTAGTATACTAACCTGTCAAAGTCAGAAGGAGTACATTCGAAGAAGGGTACACTGAGGCCCAAGGCAGCATTGTTCACAAGTGCATCAAAGTGACCGAGAGACTCTACCACTTTACGAGTCTTGTCCCAGTCAGCTACATCCACGTCTACGATGTCAATAGATGGATACTCGCTCTGCAGACTCTCCAAATGGGATCTGGTGCGGGACAAAGCCACGATATTCGCGCCAGCACGCCAAAGCTCCACAGCAATACCTCGGCCGATGCCTGATGTACGAGTAGACAAATCATTATATACAACAACAGAGCGCCGATTCTAAGCCATGCTTATACATTTTCAGGCTTCCTTATCATACTGGCTCTGTGAGGCACTTTTATAATACTATTAATTAAAGAAAAACGGAATAACATACGTTATAGGAAGATGCAAGGAATTTAATAAAAACATATCAACAAGTTTACCTTGCCCTGCACCGGTAACCAGAATCCGCTTTCCCTTGAACGAGATCTCCATTTTATATTTTACAATAGACTATTAAATCGGTAACTAATATTATAATATGCGACAACTACGATGTAGACGCAGTTTTCTCTTGCAATGTATACACACTGAATGACTTTTCGCCATCCACTCGAAAGGAAACGAAGTGAATATTTTTATTGCCGAAAGTTAAAAATGAAACGTCATGGACGTCACATTGACATTGAATTCAATTTGACGTCCCGTAATGTCATGCTTGTCTAAGAGTTTCTTTTTACTTTATTATGGCTTGGCTTCCACAACTTTTACAACGATTTTTGTTTATATTAGGTACCGGTCTCATCATTATTACTAAAATTTATTTGTATTATTCAGATTGTTTTCATCATTTACTTCAAGTATATATGTTGAAGAATAATATAAAACAACACCTTTGGGAGTTTTCTCACAAAATGTGTAGTGATTTACCATACGCTTTGCTTTGCTTGAAATTGTCAAGAAAAAGCCTCATAGATATGTATCAAGAGATATTTAGCGACTCTACTATGTGATTTATTATTGGTGCAGTCAGGCTTGGGATTGAGTAACTTATCACGATGGCAACTAAATAGTAGATAGAAATATCCAGCAAAAAGTCGTTGTTACTAGTAGACTCTGTAGACTTTTTTACGTCTGGCATGAATTAGTAATAGATTTTTTTTGCATTTGTAAAGTTGAAGGCACACCCTTCAGCTTAAGTATTTTGTTATTATTTGACTCCTATTACACTAACCTTTGTGGAATTGTGTTCTTAGTATATAATTTAAAGGTATGCACGTGTTGGCTTTTAGCTGTAAGTTCATATTGGCTGTTATAAACCTTATTCCTGTTTGGTCTTCAGGACTAAATAGGTTTTAAGCTTATTGTAAAATAATAGACACTTAGGTATAGCTTCTTGCCGGACTGTTGCAAGAGCGCTTCGGACTGGATTGGTCTGTCCAAAATTTGCGTAAGAGTACCTAGACTAATCGCTATTATAAGCGCTATTTAATGTATGCGCCATTAAAATATCTTATATTTAATTATTTTAATATTAGGTATTTCCTCACGCCTTAGAAGAGGTAGCTAGAGCTGTATAGGTAGTACCCACACACCGCCAGAAATATATTTAAGTGCCAAGGTATTCTCAATCCTGTAGCTTAAACCTCGTGGTGCGACTAATCACTGTACTTATGTAAGTTCATATAAACTCATTGGTACAGACGGGATTCGAACTTGCAATCTTTGTGTTGCAAGCCTACTCGAACCACTCCCCCAACACGACATTTTTCTTATTGTTAATGTTAACACATCGAGTCCCATTTATGTTTCAAATTGATTAAGAACGACTATTTATCACCAAAACTTTAGTTCCTAACTAGTCACTTCAGACGAAACATACCAATTACCTAATTGATTTTGCTATGGCTATACGAACTCACCCATGTAGTAATCATAAAGTCATAGCAATTTATGCGCTGTATTAAGATTCGAAAGATTTTAGAATTATATTACCAATCAAGTACACGGGTTGAGCCCAATTCAAGGCTCGGATCAAATGAGTAGCCACGATATACGTAGCACGCAGATGAGCACGGTGCTGAAAATAGTCAGAAAGCAGTAGTCATCCGTCGGGGGTCCACACTCCTTAAGGATTAAGAAGATTGCTTCTTGGATAGACGCAGGCGGTTGCATCTGTGAGAGGCGCAAATATAACATTGATACAACCAAGATTTATACTATTGCATCCGAAAAAGACGTTCATTTGTTGAAGCCTCTGCGCAAAGTTCGGAGAAAACTTTTGGCAAAGCCGTGTCACAGCCATCCGATGGCGTTGCTTGTCGTCGTATTTGTTCGTGCCTATAGATACACTCTGTACAAAATCCAAATGCAATGTAAAAATCTAAAAATGAAAGGGTTTTAAAGAAGCTCTCAATACCATTGTTTTAACATTTATTAAATCTCTATGAAATAAACATTCTTATCAATAAGTAGTTCTAAAATCAGTATAAAAATAAGTTAATAAGAAATGATAACGATAATCATCTATATAGACTTTACCTATTGTAATAAATTATTATCTGGTAACCAAATAAACTCGATGATATTAGGTGTAGTCCACCGGAAGCATGAGTACCTACCGTTCAGGCGAATTGATAATTGATTTAATTTGTTTGATTAATTATATTAAGGTTTCAGTTTCTTGTTGCAAAAGTTCGTATCGAATAAAAGGCTTAAAAGGCTCTACTCTATTTTAATAAGTTTTTGTCTCTTTAACTCCATTCAAGCCCACCATGTTTTATTTGAACCAAATGTTGAGACCATAAAACTACATTAAATTAATAATTATGTTTTAGGTACATTTCTAGTCACTAATAAGGCACTTTGAAGCTACATTTAGTTTGTCCCTAAATTTCATTATAATTTTCGATTACGTTACCTAAGTATGAGTATAATTAAGAGGTGAAATAGGCACTTATGAAGTCTATCGTCGGTAAGGAGCCTTGCGGTACCGGCCGCGTTCCTCCTCGTCGCGTACGTCCAGGTAGTGACTGAACACCACGGCCCACAGATACAGGTATAGACCTGAAAATTAAAAAAAAATTACGTACTTAACACTAAGTAAGTAATTAAAGTTGTAGTCTTAGATAGCTAGTACCAATATACATATTTGGGTATATCATCTCCCAGAGTAGACAAAGAGAGAAGACCGCCAGTGATTTCTAGATATATTTCCATCTCTCGCTTAATTCACATTCATGAGTCCCTTCATACATGCGTACCGGTATCGAGCACCTGCTCTTGTCATTAACAGCGCTTAGTGAAAGCAAATTAGGCAAAATCGCTTATTTATTTTAAGAAAATTTGAAGATAACACGCAAGTGTGTGTTTACCGCCGCCTTGACAGATTGCATGAACGCTTGGAACACCAGAGTGTAACTTAAACGTTGTAGATCCTAAAACATACATAAAACGTACAAAATACTGATAACCGAACTATGCTGCTTCCAGCAGAAGCAGCAGTTGGCATTTTGAGTTCTCGTTCATACTAAAACCAGAAGTGGTCCAGATTCCGAACGGTAAATACCCTTAACTCAAATAGGTATCTCTCTCTCTTGTCGTTCCCTCATGACTGAGGATCGTGGTCTTCAAGAAGTGGTACACACTTGGAGTGAATAATTTGCTTCCATCGGCTTCTGTTCATCGCGGCCCTGACGACGGAGCTAAACCTCGGGGACTTGGAGTCTTTTATTTGATCGGCCCATCTGATAGGAGATCGGCCTCGGGCTCGCTTGCCATTAGTGTTCCCAACCACGATCAATTTCTCCAGGCTCTCATTACCCCTTCGCATTATGTGGCCAAAATACGAGAGAATTCGTTGATGGCATATTGTGGACAGACGGGTTTTTATCTTGAGCTGTGAGAGGATCGACACATTTGTTCTCTTGGCCGTCCAAGGTATCCTAAGCATACGCCTCCAGCACCACATCTCCAAGGCATCAATCCTCTGCCTCTCTCGAGCTCATATCGTCCACGACTCCACGCCATACAGAAAAATGGGGAATATCAAGGCTCGTACTAACCGGATCTTGGTGTTATTAGTTATTCCCCTCTTTTTCCATATTTTGTTCAGGCGGGTCATAGCATCCTTGGTCATACCAATACGTCGTTTTATCTCCGGCACACAACTGCCGTCATTGTTAACCTGTGCGCCCAAGTAAATGCAATGCTCTACTGTGTCCACCCCTGGAACGATGCCTACCGTGTCAGCCAAGTGACCAGCACGATCCACCACCATAATCTAGGTCTTGCTCCTGTTCACTGCAAGACCCATAGGTAAAGGTACTTTATTTAACCACTATATTCTTAAGGTGAAGGAAAACATAATAAACACACCTAAACTCTGGCGATATTACGCAAACCATATCAGGGATCTTCGCGTGAAGACAAACATCCATGATAAACTTACATAAGTAAAGGAGTCCACCAATGAGTATAACAGTGGCTTCAATCACGTGATCGTTGTCATCGAGGTAGTAGGTAATGGAAGTATGCAGCACGCTGATCAGTAAGCCAATGGCCAGTACGATGCCCAATACTACCCACGGTAGCATCAGCCAAGACCGCCGCTGAAAGTATAATATTATGATGAGTATTTGAAATACTGGCAAGTACTGCTCATGACATTTTAAGTTTTTTCTGTATATTTTTTTTTTCAAATTAATTATTCTGATTACTTCCAAATACATATATCAAATTTCGAATAGGGCTTACCGAATAAGACTTCTATGTGGCATGAAATAATAAAAACAAGAGTAATAATTACCGCTACAATTAGTATTAGTGTTGTATTGTAACAATATCGTCAATTATGTGTTTACCTTCAGTACTGCCACGATGAGTAGCGTGCTTATAAGAATTGTGAAGCACAAGTTTATTGTCAATATTATCCTCGGAACTGAAAAAACACACGATCGTTTAATCACACTTGATGTTTCTACAAATATGGCTTTTAAGGATTGGAACTAGATATTGTTCTATATGACTTGCGCGTTACATTGTTGGGTAAAGGATTCATCTTTAACATACATTCTATAAGTGTCAAAATGGTGTAGGTATATGAATTATGATTCTGTATTATATTCCCCCTTAAGAGGAGATTTTATCAAAATATTTTCTTAGTGCTCTTTCACATTTCATCCATAATTCATAAAGAATTCTTATGCAAAATGCCATACTTGAAGACGGAGGTCCTATGAGATATTTAATTTCTACTACAGTCGATTAATTTGAATGTGATGTATAGATATAGTAATTTGAAAGTGACTTACTGTCGTACGATGAGAGTTTGTTGTCAAAATCATCGCTGAATATGTATGTCGTGAAGGTGATCCGGTGTCTCTGCACCGCCCACACCGCGATGATAGTTGCTATGGACAGCACGATGCCGAGCACAGCGGTGATCAGCGTGCCCGTACGCGTCGACCCGCAACAACAACATTTCTGCAGGCGCTTCATTGTCTATTAGGTATTTCCTATTGGGCTCTTTACCTTATCCTACACTCTCTATACTTCTTATCGCCTCATGACTTCTGTAACAAGAACAATGCATTTGGTTATACACTTAATTAACGACATCTTTGGCTTTCGTTAGTTAGTGGCCTTGTCACAGACCCTGCCTTCGATTCTGTACTCTGAGTAGCGGGGTTTGATTCCGTCCGTAACAAACATAGATACTAAATGTGATGAAGATTAAGAATATGATACCGTTTTTATTACGTATATACATTTATGTTGAAATGATCGGAGCTTGATTATTGGAACACTTCGTTGCTACTTTGTTTGAATGAATTGTCGCTATTGTTTTCTCATGAGCCGAACACATACATTAGTACATATCTAATTGACATTCCTTATAAAAATGTTGTATTATCAGGTGTTGCTATAACTAAGTTGATTCACTATTGATTATTAAGGAGACATTAACGGCCTGAATGATTGACTCGCATTGTTGACTCATTAAAACGGTCTCATTGTTCCAATTTATTTATAAAAATGCATACTAGGAGACCAGGAAATCATTATTAATTATTATTACGTTCAAGTTGAGAAAAATTTAGATATATTTATTCCCAATTGAGTAAACTTCAAAATAAATTCATTTTAGGAGTAGCCTTTAGTGTCACCAATATCGTACATATTTTGTTATGTTAATGTGAACACGAGACGTGGGCGCCGTCGACGCCTCGGCCCGTTATACTCTGTAGCCGTTGACATTATGTGTTTCTAGAGAAGTTTGTAGATCCCACAAATATAAGATAACGTCGTTATCTGGTCAAACATGTTTGGAGCTGCCGGTTCAATAGAAAATAGAACAAATGCCTTTTAATTTATACTGCACTGTACGGCTGTACTTCCAAGCATAAGAAGATAAATTGACGTAGTGAGTGCGTATATCGCCGTTCTTTGAGTTTTTTTTGACAATATCAATTAGTCAGAAGTTGTACCCTAGTAGAATGCAGGACTTCTCTGAAAGGTAATTATTCCACTGCTCTGAGACAAAGCAGATGATTTGATATAAAGGTCTTGAAATCAAAAACGTTTATTTTATGAGGAACATATGATATACATACCAACGTCTATCTCATGTGACCACTTCCGTCCACAAGCGACGAGGTAACCTGTGCCGGTCCTCTACCGGTCTGTTATTAGCGGCTATTTCTGATCGCGTGACACGTGCCTAGCTCATTAAGACGTGCAACACCAGAACTATACTGTCACGCTGCTGATAAATCTGCTGCGAAAGAAACTCATTCGACCAACTACGAACCTCTGTACTTTAGTTAGCTCCTACACGAATGTCCGTTGAATATCGTTAAACTATTAGACAGTTTTATGAATTTATATTTTGAGTCGATTTGAGTTTGAAAGTTCAAGTAATTATTTTATATATTTTATCATCATCAAATAACATTATACCTAATTGTTTTTAATTATACATGCCGGCAAATTACGAAACAATTGGTTTTATTTGGATGGCGCGGAACTAAATATGAAATGAAATTAAAATGTGTATTGCAAAGGCATCACTCAAATTGAAATCGAATTGAGATTGAGGTTTAGTATGTACATTACTAATCCATTTTGATAGAATGGGCAGTTATATTTCTTCACGATCCAGAATTAGAAGCATTACCCAATACTAAATCGATTGTGGCCCATGCGGTTTAAAAGCCCTGGAAATCGGGGAACAAATTCTTGTTGCTTGCAATATTTTGTTACCAAGAGACAGCGCTCAATAAAATGCTATTCTTAATGCGTCTCTTGTGGTCTATTAGACGGAAATAAATTATAACATACAGCTACTAGGTCGTTTTAACTATTTATATTTCAATGAACTATTTTCTCCATGAAAAATGTATGGCCGAATGGTTTCCAATTGGATAATAATTGATAACAGGTATCTTTATATCTGGCTGTGGCGCTCTACTTTCTCTGCCTACCGCGTAAGAGACGGCGGTATGATATGTATATATTTATATCCGTCCTTCAGAAACATTTCTGTCTTCTGCTATATCCTAATAATATTATAATATTATAGATGCGAATGTTTATGAGTATGGATGTTTGTTACTGTATCGGCTGAATGGAATTGAATGAAATTTGGCACGAAAAAAAATCTAGATAAATTGATAGGTACTCATGAAATCAATAACTAGGCGGGTGAATCCGCGGGGCACAGTTAATATAATAAACGGAATAACATGTCTAATACTGTCATAAATGTTACTCAATGCATGAATCAAATCTAAGACGTCACTTCGAAACGCATTCGACTATCATTTTTCTGCAATAGAGTTGTTTTGAAATTTCATCTTCATCCCCCCTGCCTACCCCGTAAGGGACTCGGCGTGATGATATCATGATGATCTTCAATCTACTCATAGTTATTATTAATTTATACACATTACCACCAATTACAATTTATACAGAAGAACGAATATACTATGTATATATAAAATTATCCTCACGCCTGCCCATAGGAGTCCCCGAAAGGGTAGGCAGAGGTGTATAGATAGTTCCGTACACCCACTTTCCGCAAAATCAAATTTCCGCTGTAAATCAAGCACGAATATACATACTACTTTGAATTTCTTCTCAAAAGTATGCAGGTTTCCTCTAGATGTTTTCCTTCACCATAAAGCTTAACACTGTACTTAAGTTCAGAAATCTCATTGGAACAGTCGGGATTCGAATTTGCAATCTTTGTGTTGCAGGCAACTACTCGAACCACTCGGCCAGCGCAGCTCTTAACGGGTTGTATTTAAAACAATACGTTCAAGTATATATTTAGGTAATATAGCGGAGAAAATTTGCTACGTAATACATCAAATTGAATGAATGGAATATAATGTTCAAGTTTGCATACATTCGTGTGTATAGCGGTAAACAAGACGAGCATATTTGCTGTAGAATGTAGAATGCTGCAATCAGTACTGGATGATAACCCCAGTGCCGCCGACATTGGCCTGACCCAGTTTGCAGATCGCACGTCCCCATTACAAGGCCCTTCCTAGCTTTATGTATATCCAAATAACACACCCAGTTACTAATACACACCCATTAAAAATTTGCAACCTAACCCCGAGCTTTTACGGCATTGTATCAAATTTACAAAAGCCCAGATCAATAGTTAGTACACTTTTATTTCATAACTTCGGATTATTTTTGGTTAAGTTATTTTATTTACAATAGCAACAATTTATTTTAGGGTAAGTATATAGGACTATGCATAGGACTGCATGTATGTATATATTTACGTGCATGGCACGGCATTTTACATGCAATAAATATATTTAATTTGATTTGGCATAGTATATATATTTAAAACAATAATTTTCGAATGAGTTTTATTCTTTTTATTTTGGTACGTATATTCGGAAGCTGTACATTTGTACAGTTTTATTTGATAAAATCATGTATAACTCTGCTAAGTACAACGGGAAAAAATATACACGACTAAAATTTAAGTGTGGCCAGGGACAGTTGTCTTAACTGTCGGATTATAGCTGGTGTTAATAAAAGAATATGCGACAGCATATCAGTGTCTTCTACGCCATGTGAAAATCTGCGAATCTATCGCGAAATGTTTTCAAAAGACGATCAATTTTTTCACTGACTAGTTTTATTTCCTGTTCATTCAAGACGATCCTTTGTCCAAAATGCGACTTTAGCAACATCGCCAATAAGTGTATGAGTTACACGTATCTCTGGTTTGTGTATTTTCTGATAACGGTCATCAACGAGACAGTTAATCAAGATATGTCCATACTAGGAGTTTTAAGTTCTTGTAGCCTTCCAGCAGCATTCTACCGATGTGGTAGATTGCTAACCAGTCGTGCATTAGTAATAAAGCTGAGTGCGTAGTTTCCGTATCGGGTGCGGCTGTGGGCGTTCATACGCTACAGTCTTTGTTGAGCCATTGCGTAACGATGCTGTTGTCACTTAATGTACTGTATCTGTTCATTTGTTTCGACACATGTGACGCCCCATGGTGCTTTCAAAGTTCACCTAAAATTCATTTACCCATCGGTGCGTAGTTGAGTAACAAAACTCTAAAGTCTCTCAAAAATCTAAAGAAAATAACAAACTTCAAATTTTCACTTTTATCATAAAAGCAGGATTATTTCTTCTGCTTTGATATTTAATTGTTTCGTCACGTTATCACAAACTCATATCATACTTTATTACACAATTCGTATCGTCTCTGGGTATGTACCACTCGCTAGAAAGAGACCATAGAGTTTCTACAAGCCGAGCGGACAATGCGTTATTACTTTTGGTAGATATACTTTATATGAATTTAAGAACGTGTAGTAGTTACCGCGCTACGTAGTACTAGTAGTAGTATGTAGCGCCGCAAGAGCAGTGGTGATTTGAGTAGTTCCCTGCAACACAGTTGTAAGGTTGCAAGTTGGAATCCCGACTGTACCAATGGGTTTTTCTGACGATAAGTACAGTGACTAGTCACATCAAGAGCTTTAATGTGAAGGAAAACATCTAGGGAAAACCTGCATAGGTTTGAGACGACATCCAAAGACGTATGTAAAGTCTTGCTTGAGTAACGGCGATGGACTCGCCATCTGTCACGTTGACAGAGGCATGTGCCACCCAAATGTAAAGATATCAAAAATACAACAAAAGAGTAGCGGCAGAAACAACTCGTGTCGTAAGAGTCACTTTGATTAGTTTTTATAGGCATCGGAATGATGTAGTTCAGATAACAATACCGCCTCGTACTATATATATATATATATATATATATATATATATATATATATATATACATGTTAATAGGTTAATTAATGAATATACGACTTGATCTTTTAGTTACTAACGCAAGCATTAAGATTTAAACTTTTAGGGCGAATTCACGTTTGTTTAAAATTTTTAAATTCTAGTGACGACGGGCTCGCAATCTACCACGTTGGTACCTACTTTCAAACACAGTCGCTTTTCATCGAAATAGTTAAGTGTTAGTTATGTAGTTAATAATCTTAGTACATTGTTAATACGTTTTAAGTTTTCGGTTGTTGCTACATAATATAAATATACAGTTCCGTTTATAACTGTTGGTGTTCGCCAGAAAGGTGGTTGAACGATAGTGACATTTGGCAACGAGTAGCCAAAATTACGTGCTCTTGACTATGAAAGCCAGGCTTAAAACACTGTGCCTACAATAGCATTGTAGCGGAAAAACATTTACTACAGTACAAATACGCATAAAAATCAGTTTCAGAGTAGCTTACTTACGACGCTCTGGTGAAAGAACTCTTCGCTGATGTATCGACGGACTGTCTCTTTATTTGACCTCTTAGTGGTTGAGAAACGTATGTACACTGAAAATTGGGTCGTTGTCTATTTATACGTAAGTAAGAACGCGCGTAATATACAATTGACACCAAATGATGCTTTAATTCACGTTTATGCTCCTATTTAGATTGCTTATTGATTGTCAAAATGCAGGGCCCTTATGTGTGTCATGGTGCGTCCATCAGTCAATCAATTCAATAAGTCACCGCTAAGTAAGGCAATCAATTCTATTGCAAGCATCTGTATGCAATTGATCCGGGCTCTCGAGCGCTCGTTCCCAGATCATGCGCCACTCACACTACAAGAAACTCGTACACTTTTAAATGTGTGAGCCACATATAAAACTAATCTCTACCCTTCTTGATACTGCTACCTACTCAAGGCGATTGTAATAGTAAAATTAAATATGATTTATCATAGATTTTAACTGGTATTCGTTAATAAAGGAAAGGAATCGTAACATATCGTCACGTACATAAATATAAGCTTAACTGACCCTAAGCGCAGTGAACATTATACCTAACCATTCTTAATCACAATTGATGACTTCAATTTCTTAATACAATTTAAGGGGGAATAGAAACGGAGGATTAGAATTGCTCTTAATTTAACAATTGTCCGTATTTGAGTTGCTAAAAATATTAATATGTTTATTTATGAGCATACATTGATTATGAGCCGTGTTGCCCAGTGGTTCAGGCAGTTGCCTGTAACCACGAGCTTTATGGTGAAGTAAAACATCGAGACGAAGCCTGCATACGTTTGAGAAGAAATTCAAAGGCGTACGTATAGTCGTGCGTAAGTAACGGCGATAGATTCGTCATTTGTCACGTTGGCACTTACAATATGTCTCAGGCAGAAAGTGGGTGGGTATGTCTCTGCCTAGCCCAAAGAAATTAAGATATAAAATTATAAATTGCTCTCTTCATATTGACGTAAATTTGAAAAAATGCCCATTGCAGATGATATTTAGCACACATAAATAAACTAAATGTAGGACTGCTAGTGACCAAAGTTGTGTTGCCGCAAGGTCAGGTAGGACATTGTTATTACAACGCAAAGTCACTGTCATTAACTAATTAACGAGGGACCTTGCTCATTGCGCGTGAGTCGCACACTAGCACAGTAGCGTTAAATGCACACGCTTAATACAAGTACAGTTATACATCATATTATGTATATCATAAGGAACAAACGGTCCCCCTTCTGCCAACACGACCGTTTCATGTGGAGTTTTGAAACCTAACTCACCGCAGAAACATAACACTACCCAGATTCAGTGACATTTGGCTGCGATCTGGAAAGTGGAGGTAATGCTCCAGTCAGGAAACTCCCAATTCTAAGCGGAAGAGCCGTTGTGCCCTACCTCATGCTTAAAAAAATGGGTAACCTCTTTTCTGTTCAGGCGAATACTATAAAGCTTATTACAGCTATTGTCAAATATAGGAATATACACGATTGAACAAACACGGTTCCACGTGACAAATTCCAAGTATGAATAAGTTTATTTTTATTTAAACTAATTTGAGATTTGCGATTATGCTATCTGTCATGTATACATGTATATTTAAATGTCGCCCCCCATAGAAATAGTCAAAAGATCAGCAAAGCGTTGCCGCAGAAGGCGACATGACGTCATGGTGCCAACTGTGACTTGGATTGATGTTACGGTCACGTATAAATCAAGTCGTACATAATATACAGTCCTGCATTGAAACAGTTGAGACTATTACTATAAGTACACTGATATTGTAGAGCATTTTCCTAAAGATCCTTACATGATATTGTAGTGAATCTTTTACGAATTAAATACTCGTTTCAAGTTTTGCATTACACGTTTCAGAGATGCAGAAAAGAACTTAGGTGTCTTTATATCCCGAGAAAAACTTTTTCATAGCCATTATTGTTAAATTTAAACTTAAGTTTTTTATGGATATATTTCTCAAAACATGTTGACATCAATGTATGAGTAAGTTAAGCAGCCTTGAGTAGCGACCGCAATGCCAATGTCAGCGGTGCGCGATTACGATTCTCCGAAGCAGTCGACTTAAGCAATATCTCAATATGGTCATGAACCTCAGTAACTACGGCGAGTGACCAAGGTCAACCGCTTTTACACTGATTTACAAAAAAAAACAAAGTAGCTTGTTATTTAATGTATCTATTGAAACCTTCCGCCTGGCAGCGAACATTTTCGCATAATATTATTATACTAATACTAGTAAACTTATTCAAATACATAATATTGTATTTAAACGATCAGACACACAAGGCTTAGAACGTCAAGAGTACCTAGCCGAAATCACGGCGAGAGAGAGTTCGCGTGATAATACATACATATGTATATTTTATCTTCACTCTTTCCCTCAAGGAAGACCCAGACTACGAAACGATAAAACAATTTCACTGATTCTAAGTATTTTTACAACTAGTATGATTTGACACGAAAAGAAATGAATCCAAATTTACAATCCATTCCTGCAATTATATTATATATAGTTACTTCATATTTTTCTCACATTAAATGCTTTACTTAGTTCATACGTCGTCAGAAATAACATCCTCGATAGTGTATGGTATTGAGACAGTGCCAATAAATAGTATTCTCAGAGCTGTGGCTGAGAGAACCCCACGTCGCCGTCGTTTCAGTTAGCCGGTCAAGGTGACATGTCTGACGTCATTGGCCCATGTTTACCTCGGCCCGTCTAGTAGTAGTAGTAGTGCGAATTCACAAGCTATTGTTGATATAACCGCCGAAGTTTTTCTACAATCAAAAGGTTTAAGAAGAACCCTTTAAGTCTCTTTTATAAATTTCCACGATAAAATTACTTTATTTAATTTGAAACAAAATTTTATGCTTATTTAGTTTCAAATTAAAATAAAAGTTAAGTTTCTTAAGCCAAATCTGCTAAACTTATTATTGAGGATTGACGCAGAAACTATTCTCTTACAAAGAGAACCTCAGGAGAAATTCAATGGCGCCGGACCTACATACGTACCAGCGTATAGTTGTGCTTTATTAACTGCGATCTGCGATGGTCTCACCATTCGTTACGTTGACACTTAAATATTCCTCGGCGAAAAGAGTGTTCTTACTCTACCGACGTCTTCTGGGAACTTTGTGAGAAGATATAATACCTCATGCTTAACAAAAAATTATACTCGTACTAGATGTCCCACCCAGCTTCGCTTGGGTGAAGTTAAGCTGCCCGTAACACGATCGCAGCGCCATCTATGGGGTCCAATTGGCTATAAATCGAGATGTAAGCTATCCTATATTTCAAGTTAGATCAAACTGCAGACGTGTGCATATTTGATTAAAATCAGTTAAGTAGTTAAGGAGTCCATCTCGGACAAACAACGTGACGCGTAATTTATATTATATATATTATATATTAAGATGTACAAACATATAGGCCGTATCCTATACAGGTACTATACCTATTTGTAACACAAACTTGTAGTGAGTTTTCTTAACACTTCTGCTTACACAATATAGTTCTTTACGGAATAAATTCAACAATTTTGTTAAAATATTATTTTATTGAGATGACATCATCATTGAGAACATTGGTAATGCGGTGCGTAATCCAATATGCAACGCCGTGAGTCACAAAGTTACGATACTCGCGCCTGAGTAAGCCCAAGTACTGCTGGAACCTTAGCCCATGCCTTCATCCGATACTCGTGGGGATGAGTAAGGGACCATCTGCTACCGCTAAAGTACGTAGAAGATATTTTCTCGGGGAAGGGATACACATATAACTATTATTGAAATCATATTGCATTTATTACATATTAGGTGTGCCCGCGACTTAGTTCGCGTGGAATTTAACAAAAGAGTTATTGTTTAGTTTCTAAAATTAAATTAGCCTAAGTATGTAAAAAGTTACGTCAGCTATCGGCCAGTTAAAGTCCCGTCCACCCACTCTAGTCCGGCCATTTTAGAAATAATCCGGAACAAGCAGAAATAAGCGGGAAAAAAAGTTTTGGTATAGATACGTACCATATTCCATTCATAATCATTATTTTATTTTAATACTAGCTGTGCCCGCGACTTCGTCGGCGTGGACGGCATTTTTATCTTACGTAAAAAGGTTTTTTTTCAATAAAAAGTATCCTATGTTACTTCTAATACCTCCAAGAATATGTGTATAAAGTTTCGTGACGATCGGTTAAGTAGTTTTTACGTGAAAGCGTAACAAACAAACTTACATTCACATTTATAATATTAGTAAGGATGACAAACACACCCAAATTTTATTTATTTGTATCTGCTATATTCAAGATCAGTGCTTGATTTTTCATAAATATATATTTATATATCCGCCAAGCTTCGCTTGGGTGAAAAAATTAAGAATAAAAGCCCCTGATCCACGTTTCTTTATGGATTCCTAGCAGGGTCCCTGAAGGTCGTAGACAAAGGTGTAAAGCCACCCTCATTTAGTAGCTTATTTCAATGATTTTGTTAAAATATTATGATTTAATTTAAAAAATCCTATATTTAACACGGCCAAATTTTTCAAATAGGACTGCAAAAAAAAAGTATACAAATATAACGTATAGTATATATGTATATTTCTGCGATCGGGAAGGGTCTACTTATTGACTGATAGGACCTCCTTAAAAACTTAAAAACAATACCTAGGAATCTATTCTGTAAAGATGATTCAGTTTCCTTTATTTACTTTACTAGTTACTGCAAACCGTTGTTCTAGATACTCATTCCTTAATCAGACTGTTAATGAGAAAATAACGCAAGAGGTTAACGTTTTAAAACCGTAACACTGTTCTTGGCGTTACCATTTCCTTAAATTGACGCTAATTTAGTTAGTGATAGCGATTTAGCTGATAACAGCATCAAACAGGCGAGTCTCTTTCACATTGTGGTCGTTGAATAGAAAGTGCGGGAAATCGAGGATAACTGATGGGGCCATGTGCTGCTATGTTGCCGTCCTATGTCGCCCCCATGTATGGTAGAACCCGGGAACTGTCGTGTTCTCACGTACATCAACAATGCCACTACCATACTCAATCAATGTAGTACGCCGTGTCAGCGATGCCTGCATCGTTTGCCATTTGTAACTGGCATTGGTCTCACGCAAGATGGTTTTTGTGGAAAATTTATATATGGATGTGACGGGATAGATTTGTACAGTTAGTTTGCTAGTTAGGTACTTCTTACCATGTTCCCGTTTTAGTGTTGCCGTTAGATGTGTCTTGAACTGTGCAAATACTTACGTATTAAATTACTTTGCTTATTTTAATCAAAGGTGTTTTTTTCAATAATATATTTAGTTGTTCATTGATTATAATTACCAATTTGGTGCAAATATGTATAAGATTCAATCACGCCAGATCGGCTGAACGAATCAGATGAAATTTGGCATATAGAAAGATTACGATCTGGAATAGGATTTATGATGCTTTATTCCAAACAAAAAAAAAACATGAATGCTAAAACTCGAACTAACAACCAACTACACACTCGAATTAAAGTAACAAAAATTTATAATATTGCAATTGTAACGCGATTGAGACCGCAAGGCACAACTGGTACTTTATAAGTTTCTGCCCTCGCCTTCGTCCATGTTTACTTCGGAATTGGGTCATCATTCTCATGCAATGAGTAACGATCTTGACCAGATAAAAATTCCACAGAAAACTACCGCCAGATTTTCCCAATGCATACCTACATATCATCACGCCGAGTCCCTAACGGTGTAGGCAGAGAGTATCTTTCGCATCGTCCACATTCATCAGTCTCTCGGTCCCGTCGGTTTCGAGTAGGTACTCTTACTAATTTTTCTCAATGCAACATTTGTAATAACCTACTAATGTTAATGAGAGTGTTTGTGAGGATGTTTGTTTCTCTTTCAAGCAAAATCTACACAACGGAATTGGATGAAATTTGGCATAGATATATGATATGTTTTACCACAAAAATAAATCCGGTACAAAAAAACTTCCAACGAAAACAGGCTACTTATACGCCAACGAAGCTGAAAAACACAGTTGGTGTACAATACCTACATAATTTGAATTTCGTAACAGGTCGGCGAGTCGCAGTGTGCTGTACGGGCTATCGGCTGGGAAGCCCTGACTAACACCACCGACTTTCGTTCATGTTGTTACACGTGTTTCCGCCGTTGTATTTTCATTTTATAAGAAAATACGTCTGTTTTATCGTCGTATTTAAACAATGATAAAACTAGATCGTATGGATGGTTATAGCTCGGCAAAGGCCGCCATTTGCATCGTAAATTTTATGTTTATATTATAATAATAACAGTACATTTATTTATCCAGGTAGTGTCCATTTAGTTAGTAGGTGTTTTCCGTACATATATGTTAGTTAATATATTATTTAGCGACAAAGTATTACATTACATATATGCACAAGTGCTGGTCAGATATATACTCAGTTCAGGTCAGATATATAGCTCGGATTATTTCACCAGCACTCCAAGAAACGTTTTCATATTTGCCGGCATATTTATCGGCAATTATATGACATTGAACAATTGGATGCTATCATCATCCCACCATTTCTTGTTTGCAATATCGCAGTTTCATTACTGGCGATTAAAATGAGGTCAGCTAACTTCATTTTGCAAAAAAGGACATAGCATACATTAAGATAAAAGTATTTCGTAAAAAGTGTAAAAACAGTCATAACAGTAATCAGAAATTTTATAAAAAAATAAAAATGTATATTTAAGAAGATATTAAACCTACATCGAGAAACGGCGAGAAACTCGTCATCTTCACGATGACACCGAAATTATATTCTCTTCAAGTTAAAGACGGTTGTACGCCTAGTACATTTCTTCCTGGTCTGATTAATAACATAAAGTATCTTTTGTATTAATACAGCAAAGTAAAAATATACGAGTATACACATACTTAGCTACGAATATATTTGTCTAACCTTATTCCAGGGCACTTGTAGCAATCACTCTTTGTTTTTCTAATACATTTAAATATAACTAGTATAAATGCGAGTAGCATTTATATGACAAGAAAATATACCAAATGAACCAGGGCTTCTCCCCTGACGACTATTGCAGACAATGTTCAAGAATGTTTAAGGGATATAAAGGCATATCTTTATATATATAATTCTACTGTTCGTGTGTATATCACTGAACTCCTCCTAAACGGCTGGACCGATTTCAATGAAATTTTCTGTGTCTTCAGGTGGATTCGAGAATAGTTTAGACCCGATAGGTGGCGCCACTGGGTCCGTGGCTTTAATTTTTTCACCCGAGTGAACCTGGGTGTGACAGCTATATATAAGTCATATTTGGACTTTTGATATCTACGTTGATCTCAGTAAGCAGTAAGCATCTCGCCGTTCGGACAGATTACACATTAATCGAAGTCGAAGGGGTAGGCAGAGGTGTATAGATAGTACCCACACATCCACTCTCCACCAGAGATATATTTTAGGTGCCAACGTGACAGATTACCTACTTATTATTACTCCACTATATATATATCCTCACGCCATCCCACAAGGGTATACTCCACTATTGAAATACAATACATAAGATTTGCCGCAGCAACAACGGAGGCAGCTTGCAATGTAAATTGAGAACATAATGACTACCTACATGATCTATAAATGCGATTGATACAAAAAAGACGATTAATGTGATGTGAATGATAAAGAACGCTTAGCCAAGTAACAGGCGTGGGCAGGCCGCGAGCCATAGTAGCGCCCGTACAGCTCAACCCACTCGGATTTTATGTTCTCAACCAATTAGATAGAGCTGTTAAGTATTGTGAGTAACTGCCAAAAATGGGACTGTGTATTGTATAACCAGTAAACAAATGAATGTTTACGTTTTCCCCAGAAATATCCAAAAGTCTGACAAACTTTATTTTCGCACCATTTCACAAGGGCAGAGAGAAGCGTAATAAAACCCACATGTTTAAGACATCCTCCCTCACAACAGGGCACGGCAGTGTCATTGAATTTCTTCACAGACATTTGTAAGTTTGTAAGTAACAATGTTTTATGCAAGTAATGTATGTAAGTAATAATTATTTAATAATGCTTTACCATAAATGTGAGTAATCACTATTAAGAAGCTCTGAAATATTTATTTATGCAAACCACCGGGGTTTGACTTTGCAGTCTTTACTTTGCCGATTACCACTTAATCCAACCGGCTACGACGTATCGTCCTCTAGTAGATCAATAGATAAAATAAAATCGCGGCATGCATCACACTAATTGTCGTTATCAACATGTTACAGTAAACTTAATAAGTAGGTAAATCGATTCGTACACTTTCCCATTCCCATCATTTAGGAATAAGAGAAAATTGAGCTCGTATTTAAATGTCTACGGCATTAATGAATGCTTAATATATGCATAGATGAAGGAATTGGAAGTGGGCGGGCCGCATGCCGAAGAATTACCAGATGAGTAAACTCATAGTAGAACTCAAACAATTCGATAAAACAAAAGAGTTCAAGACGCAAGGGCCTTACCATGACATATTGACGTCATCATTGTTCAAAGTGCCCTTTCGCATTCGTGAATAGCAAAAGCATGATCAGACCTCTGGATCCGATATTGTAAAGGTTAGGTCAAGTAAAATGTGGGCAATAGGTACTTGCCATGTAAAAATATAGGAAATGGGAAGACCACGTACTTCCACTGTACAACTTCTCATGTTTTTGTTATCATTCATATTTTTATTAAAAAAAAAAGATGTTTATCATCTGTGGCCCCACTTAACTTACAGTAACTCCAAACTACCCTTCAAAATATTTGTGAATTTGTCTGTTACATGAAGTTGCGACTTATCATAACAAAGTTTTTCCATCGCCTCGCTCTTTCATGTCCCTAGAACGTTATTTTATTCACGAATCTTACGATAAACACAGCGTGTGCGTAAAAACTGAATAAATTAAAAATAACTCGCGACTCATGCGCTCAAGGTAAGGACGTACCCAAGGTACCTATAGTGTATTTATGTACATATGTCTAAAACAATATCAAGGTCTGCACCAAGACAAACTTGTATATCCAAATAAATTGTTTAAAACATTTATTAAAATTATATTACCTACCTTAAAGAATCTGATGATTGAATAATCTTCTTGAGGTTGTAAACTGTTGAAAGGAAAAGTGTTTTCAATTGTCACTGCACTTAATTGTTTGTTCACATACACAATAAATATGTAGATGACTTGTTAAGCACGATGTCGCACTGTGTGGAGATGTGTGAGGCCGCGCCCGGTTCGCGCGAGGTAGCCGCTCGCCTGACAAAGATCGTCTGCGAGTGAGCGCGGGCCAATAGTGCCAATAGCTTTACCGCCTCGCTTCACATTGACGCCTGATGATGACAGAGCTATTCATATTTCATATCGATGTATATCATAGCTCCTAGATGTAGAGACTTTGTATATGTTAATTCCGTGTTTATTATCTGGAGTTTAATTGTACCTCATACTATACATAATGATCGAATTTCACTTTAAGTGAGTTTTAATGATTAAAATTATAATTATTATTACAAACGTTGTTGCGGCGTAGTAGGTAGTAAGTACACAATCGTAATGTGGTATTTTAATCAATAACTTCGGTACGTTTATGTATTTACATACAGCCGTGGTGGCAGTGGTTCGAGTACTTGTCTGCAACACAAAGATTGCAAGTTCCAAATCCGACTATACCAATGAGTTTTCTTAATTTAAGTACAGTGATTACTCACGCCACGGTGAATGAAAACATCGAGAGGAAACCTGCATACGTTTGAGAAGAAATATATGAATGTATGTGTAGTTGTGGTTGAGAAACGTCGATACCACCTTGCAGGTGGGAAGCCGTAAATGAATGATTGATACTGAATGTCCCAATAACCTTAATATTTTGTCTCATAACCTCATTTTATGGTTCAATCTCTTTTTTAATAGAGTTTTGCGTCATTACATCAGGAATTTTTAAAACATCGTAAATAAAGAATTACTTTTCGTCAACGGATTATATTTGAGGTCTCACTCATGTTGTCAAAAGGTTGAATTGATATGATGAGTATAATTGACATAAATGAAATTGTCAAGGTAACTTCAATGAAATGCCAATAAATTTGATAATGACAGTAAATCGACAGTGAATTACCATTAAAAATATGATCGCACGAAAAGATAAAATGTGACATAAAAATAACTCTAATAACCCTAAAAATGTGGTTCAGAAGAATGATCAATTTCATATCCTAAATATTCAAGTGTACAACACAAACTAAACGCGAAAACCTTGACGATGCTGAACATTCTATCGTACATCGGGATGAGCATGCAGTCGGAACTATGCTTGTGGACTCTACTGGGCCTTATTCGGACTATATTCGACGCCACGCTATTCAAAGTGAACGCTAATTTAAAACAGGTGGCTAATCCTCCGATGAAAGATGACTATTCATGAACTACACGTAACACCCCACACGTGTTAACACTTGTACACTGTTGCTTGCTGCAAACAACGATATAAAGTTATTGTTATGGCGTGGAGAATGTTTCGTAGCAGAATTTGATTCACATGTTTCAGATTTATCAGTTTCGGTTTTACAAACATATGTTCCAGTTAGTGGGTTGAATTCATTTCTATACTTTTTACGGATCCTATTCAAGCGGTGGAAATTGCATTCTCATTTTATAAATTCTGTATAAGTATCAAAAGCAAACCGTAAGAGAATACTTCTAAACAACATAACTTACAAATACATAACACGATATATTTCGCATCATTATGAATATAATAATTTTCATTCTTTGTGATATACGACGCTGACACTTGTTCATTGAAAATCGGTGAATTTTAAATCTGAGGAAGTTTAAACCAAAACTAACTTAAGTAGTTTTATTAAACTTCCTTTGTCGTAAGGTTTACAAAATTCTATGACAGTTGTAGTGTAAAACTGCGGTACTGGCTAATGAATGATATCGGCTTTGGCTTTGAATTAGGAGAGAGTGCACGCTAGCACTGTGTAAACATAAGTTCCCGTATGTTCCAAAGCAGCACTTGTCTAAACAAGGATAGGAATATATTACAATTATACATGAATGACTAACTTGTTTCATGAGGAACGATCTCAAAGTAATCACGGCGTTCCCCGTTTGGTTGTTAACAAATACAGATTTTTGTGTGTTTCATCTCTTTGGTATAATTTGTTTATACGTTGTACTATTATATATTTTTTCTGCACTTGTGTGTCACTGAACTCTACCAAAAGGCCTAGATAAAAAGTGGTTGAATTTTGTTTGTTTGTGTACGTCTCTGGATCATTTAGAATATCAACTGGGGCGGACAAAGACATGTCTGTAAACTCCACATATGTCGAGTTGACACCTAAATGTATATCTGGGATTCTGCCTACTCTTCGGTGATCATTATGAGCGTGAAGATATTAATATCGATGATTATTTTCTCGATCTGCAGCACTATTTATACGAACATTTAATTTGTCAGGTGTGGCAGATGCGTATGCCGGAAGAGTTGTCCATGTCCGTGCAGCGAGTTTTGCGTACGATGATTTCGGGCGTGATGTTGGTCCAGTGCTTCACGGTCTACGTATACCTCGCCACCTACATCGTGCTGCTGTATCCTGTATTTTTGGTAACATACATATTTTGCTAAAGTTTCTTCTAAATATTTTTTTAATATATTTACTTTTGAGTATGTTATATATTAACGCGACAGATAGCGAGTCAGTCACCGTTTCTCAGGCACGACTTAACATTCTTCTCAAATGGAAGCAATATATTTTCGCGATGTTCTCTTTCACTTACAGCTAGTAGAAAGTAATACAGATAGACCACCGGAATTTGTATCTTACATAAATAGCAGGTAAATACTTAAGTCACTAGACCACCACGGCTCCTTGTATAATGTAAATATTTTGTACATAATACATATAATTTGTCAGGAAGAGCGTCCGACTCTGGTGCTACCGTGGCTTCTACTGGCTGCCGTGAGAAAGTTCCTTTGTGAGCTGACGAGCCTGGCGATCGGTCTGGGCACATGCGTCCTACTGGGTCCTGCTAGACCACCCTGCATTAGGTTCCTCATTTTCAAAGTTGCATCCATTATGCCTGCTTTCTATAAATGGATGCTTATTTTCAGGTTATCTTCACTTTATGCTTTTAATGTATTTTTAACATTTATCTGCCCGTTGGTTCCTCACCTACGTAACAGTTTTATTTGTCAGAAAAGAAGAAACCATTTAAAAGTCTTATAAATGTTTCCATTACACTTTTAATTCCGTTTCCTTTTGGGCATCGTTCTCTGGTTTTGTTTGAACTTATACTGATACTTAGCTTTCTTTTTTGTGATTTCTTTTGCACAGATTATTTTCACTAACAATTGTCAGATCTATTGTTTGTTATGCTTTATTCAGTTACTACCACACACTAAAAGTCGCTGCAGCCTTCAAAACGTTCCCAACGGTTTTACCAGCAAATGATTATGGGCTAGAGCTTGCTATTCGAAGAAGATGCACAAAATCCCTACTAGGTGAAGATCAGTTGCGAAGAAAGCTCGTTGCGAGTTTGTGAGTACATTAAGTAATGCATGTAGTTGTATTGATTTGATTGATGATTTTCTATATTTTACAGTTACGGAGATAGACAATCCGATGCTGGAGAAGAGACAATAACTCGGTCCAGATTGGATCATTCATCCCGTATGGTGCATTCAACGGACACTAGCGCTGATGATGTCTATAAAGTATTAGATGCTTTACAATGCCTGTCTAATAATTCAACTCAAATGTCAGAGTCAGGCTCTCATGATGATCAGTTTGGTGAAATAGCTATACCACGTGACACAGATCGTATTTTGGAGCAGTTTTGCGTAATGTTACTGCGTATCAGTGCTTTTACAGAACGACAAGTTGATGGTTCTGATGTTCAGACATTTAACTCGACGACAATGCCGCCTAAAGAACGACAAGCCGCCGATAAACTCGAATGCCCCGCTATCATTGAGGATAGCGATACACCGTCTCAAGTTGGCAAGGGCACTAAAGCAGCATATCTGCGTGACTATCCACAGATATTTATGAAGAAAACATCCGAAGTTACGCAAGAATATCAAGACAAAGCTGGAACTGTAAGAACAGTGCAAAGTGAATTTGAAACGGCAGGTAATGGAAGCACGACTAAAACTCGCAGGCGTTCCATTACTATAAACTCAAACGAAAATTTTACGCTTGAAATTGAAAAAATTGTTAGTCGCAAACGAATATCTGCTGAGAAAAGTAATTCTAAGAGAAAAACTAACAATGAATCAACAAAAGCAATAAATCACGAACGTAATGCAACTCAACGAGACGATCAATCCGATCGGACCACACAGTCAGATTCTATTACAAGTAACAATGAAGAATTAAAATCAAATGTGGAGTTGACGCCAATTATAGAGTCAGCTATGGACCGTTTGCCACAAAATAGTGATTCTTCTAAGGAAGATATAAGGAAAAATGTGACAGATGGCGCTACCTCTACTAGATGGTTGGATAAAAGTGACTCCGATCCACATCTCAATCATTAAACACATTCAATACATTAATGGGCAATATCAATATCAATACAGAGACAAAAATCTGAAAAATAAAAATCAAAGTTTAATAAAACATATTTATTAAGAACGATCGTTGTCTTAAAAGTATATTATCTTTTTCATGTCTACGTAGCGCAGCTTACAAGACTGTTAAAAATTACCTTTGTATTTAAAAAGCGTTGTATTTCATGGATTGCAAACGTTATTTTGTACAGCTTGTTGAGGATCTAAATATAAGACTCGGAAATTATACTCATTTGGATCTATCAAATTAAATTGATACATAGGCAATCTATTAGTGACTATCCATACAAGCTGCGGTACTTCGTGATCTATACGCAAGTCGTTAGGGAAAATCATGGTACTATTATTCTGCGCCACTATGGCTATATTCTGGTTTTGATATGGTTTGCGCGTGTCCCAACACCCGACACTGTCTAGTGAAATAAGGTTAAAGAACATGACACCGTTGCGGTCGATTGCTGCGGCCGAGACCTGTCCGTCGTCGCCACGCTCCTCGCCCAAGAGCCTAAACTCGTCCACTGCGGTACTCACGCGCGAAGAGTTCCGTATAACGGACGTTTTTACAACAAATTCTCGGGAACTAGACATCGGATGATAGTAGAGCAGTCGATCGCCTTGTATGTACTTACCCAGCGACATACCAAATATGCCATCCGTCCATTGGAAATTTACTCCATGTAATGTGTAGTTAGATCGCAAGGGCTCGGGAAGGAAGGTAAAGTGATTAAATTTCCAAAATGCTGCATCTTCATCCCTGAAGACGATTAGTCCAAAACGCCACGTATCAGCAATGTAGACGTGCAGATCGCGGCACCGAGGATCCCTGGAGTCTACGATGAGGTTTGAGATAAGGCCGTTTTGAAGAACGTATTCGCTGGGTATTTCGTAGCGGGCCAGTACGGTATCGGTGTCCAAGCTGATCGCAAACAAGGTGGGTGGGCAGATCTGACGAGCCGTCTCAAAGCCTTCTACTTGCCCGGAGTCCAGCACCCACATAACGCCGCAGTGGTCTACACTCATGCGGAACACAGACGTGAATCCCGTGCAGTTCACTAGGAAATAATATAATTAATAATAACATGTGAATTAGTTGGATCTAGGACGAAACTTACGAAAGTATGTATGTACTTCGTTGTCTAGTTGCCACAGATCAAGCTTTTCTTAGTTTTTAAAGTAGAAAACGCAAAAGTATTTATTTATTTTTGTATTCACCAAATATATTAAACGTTATTGATTACGATGTAGGTATGCTAATTAGGTTTATATAAATATAAGCACATTTCCGCTTGCATTTGAATAAGATGAAGCTGTTTATTTCTATCCATTAGTATTATATATGATGGCAGTTACCTGCGTTATGCCAATCCCAGTTGGGAAAGGGAGCCAGCAGAGGTGAATCTGTTTGCGCTGCAATCGGCAAAGATGACAGTGAGGCTGGTATCCCTCTTTTCCAGCGTGGCGTGCTCACGAAGATACGGTCCTTCCATCGCTCAACGCCTAATGTTACGACGTTGGCTTGAATAAATTCCCTAGAGCAAACATGATGCAATTTAAATTGGAATTCTTAAAATTTCGTAAGTTTAACAGTCTGTCTATAAGGGTACCTTCGTAGAAACAAAAGAAGGAAATATGTATGCAAGACACGTGTGTACCTATTGCGTTAACGTTAACGAAAAGGAGTCGATAACATAATGATGCTGATTGCAATAACCTACGATAACCTGGTATTATTCATTAGTTATTCATGTTATGTAACTATAATGTTGGTTTCTTCGGAATTAACCTAAATAGAAGTCGACCACGCCCGTTGTACGCTTTTAAATGCCTTGGCAATAATTAGTAACGCACGAGTGATACTACCGGTATATCAAGCGTCTTTTCCTCGGTTGTGACCACTTACCATCCGCTGGGCCATCAGTTCGTATGTCACCGTACCACCACCAATATAAAATATTCACTTTTATTTATTTATTATTATTATATTTTCTACTGACCCGCTATCGACAGCTGCTTGTCGATCCTCAGGGGTGGGATACTCAAAATCTATTTGTTTCCATCTGTACAGAGTGCCTATGAACTTTGAATTAACAACATTTGTAATCCCGAAGCTCGCCACTATACTTGTCAAGATGAAGATAGCTGGAGTTTTCATCTGTAAATAGTACGAATAAGCGTTTAGTGTGAAATTGTGATAATAATGTTTAATGTATCTTCACATCGGTATCTGAAGTGGTGGGCAGAGGTATAATGGTCTTTTCGCCTGAAATATATTTCCGAGCCAATGTAAATAGTTATGAATCTATATCACCCTAAAGTCCGTCTGCTAAATCAGTTTAGCCCTAATCTTCGCTGTAGTAAGGTGTGCCGACTTTGCAGATGATGATTTATTCTATTTCCCTTTACGGTATAGACTACACAAGAGCTAAGCGTTGTGCCATGGGAAGAAACGGCTGTATATAATGTCTGTCCAGCCCAAGGGTAAATAAAATGTATACCTAAGCAGCAGTTTACGTAGAGCGATGTAATTGAACAATCAAGTTTCTATTCTGATTTTGAATTATTCATAACATTGTCCAAACGGTTTATTCGTGAAATCTGTTTACAAGTCACTTTGTTGAATACGTATACATGTATGTGAAACAGAATATATTTAATGAGAGCAAAATGCTCGGAATGTACTTCTAGGTGAGGTTTTTTATACACAACAAATAATAAACAAAAATACATTTGATATAATGCCGAATGTGTGCTAAGCGCTTTTAAACTAATCGGTGTCGCTCTTTAGTAAATTTTACGGACTCGTTGTGTCCCGGACGTCACAAAGTATTCCTGAATAATATATCATACTTTATAATACCTTCCAATTATTTTCGTATTCGGCACTTGTCTCGATTTCACTCAAGCTTAATAAATTTAATTAAATGTAAATTACAGTTTGCAACAAATACATAATATATCGCGCGTCCTTAGTATATGTTTATGACATTGGTATTAATGATTGGTCAATGGCATTGAAGTAACTTGTTCGTAATGAGATACCAAAATCTTACTAATATTATAAATATGAAAGTTTATGAGGATGCATAGTAAGGTATTAGCATAGTAAGGTTAATTCCGAGATGAGTAGGGTGAACGTTAAAATAATTGTTTAAATTATTGCATATATTACACAATATTAGATCAATATTCGCATCCGAGGAGTTTTTGAGAAGTTTAGAAAAAAACAAGTGCTGCAATCCAAAAAATACATTTACGAATGTCTTTTTTTATTTTTATATAATAACTATATTATATGTTCTTATTTAAATCCATTTCCTGGATGAGCTCGCGCTTCTCCGATTGTTTTTGTGTTTTCGATATCGATCTAATTCACCGCATTAAATTATAACCGATTTTTTTTACTAATAAATATAAATAAACCTTCATATATCATATACATCACAAATCTAAGACAGACTACTTTCTATCGAAGCGCTTTTTCTTGAGTATAAACCTCGTACCTTGCTTATCTACTTTCTTTGTCTATTCTATTAAAATAGTTATCTGTTAAGATCAAAAAGACTCCATTATCTTAAAGCCTTCAGTTGGCATAAGACTGCCTTTCATGCATTTTTCAGGGGGCCTTACAGTATCGTGCTATTGTGAAAGGAATATATTTTTCGAAGTCAATTATTTGTTATGGTTAGTCTTCAAGGCTTGTTTATTTCTATTAGTGCACTTAAAGTCCTCTATAACATTATTTAAAAATAATAACCGTGTGTAACTCATAGATATAACGGTGCTCGATGTTGCACTTACTAGTATGCAAATATTCATTCTCATTCATAAAGTTGTCCCTAGTGACACCATGATCTAATTTGATTAGAAATCATTAATATAAAAAGTTGCGCAAGAGAAACTGTCATTATGAATACAAAATTATATCGATAATGTTGCAAGAATTTATGACAGTTTCGTGTCACCCAACGGGTTGTCGTGTTGGGGTCTCTGTGCAGATCTATACCTGTACAATTAAGATTAGGAAGGATGTAAGATATTAAGTAAATTATTAGCCCAGCTTAGATTTATTCTATATAAATAAAAAAAAAATCTCGGGTTTTGTTGCAAGGAAATAACTAAATGTTAACATTTCGCTTTTTTAAAATAATAATCGAAATAATCGAAATAAAAAATAATAGCGACAAGTTTGGAAGATTTATCATATTACTTATTTTATTAGAAGATTATCTTTAAATGTCTTGTTAAATCTCCCTTAGACACTAATATGGAAGTTGTGTAATATGTTCGTATAAAGCATTGATGAAGTGACCCTAGAATCAGGAAATATTTTGATGAATATTCAACCGCATTCAATTCATAGTTGGAGCAGTCCAACTTAAAATTGACGCGAAGCTAGGTCACATGGTAGACAGGTGCCTACTTTCAAATTATTTTCATTACACTTTGAATACTCACAGTTATTTACCATTTTTTGTGTCCGTCTTTTTTTCAAAGATCAAAACATTGTTGTGGTCGAATTGTTGTTCGGGTTTTCGATTAAATTATATTTATTGGTGACATGCCATTTACGTAAAATATGTTTGTGGGTAATATGTTTTTTTTTAAGATAAGTCCTCCGGGACTTGCTGCTTAAAGTATCGTTTAGCTACCATATACGTCGATAATTAGATTTATTGTACAGTGTTTTTCATTAAAACAAGGAATTGAGTCGAGAAAACAAGCCGATACTCACCAAACTTTAGCTCAAGTACCTTAGCCACCAACCACAGATACAGAATTGGTCATTCTGTTATTGATTTATGCGTATATGTCATGCTTTTTATAGACCAGAGAGGTAGGGCATACCGGGTTCCCGTTCGAATTTGGAGCTGCCCGACTGGGGCAGGACCTCCACCTTATAGAAGTCCGTAGCCAAATAACACAATTTTTTGTGTTGTGTTCCTACGCGGTGAATAAGGTTTCCAGTAATGAGCTCCTTGGGGAGGGGGGAGGATTGTTATATTGTGTTGGCAACCGAGGGATTAGACCTATTATGTTGCCAACACAGTATAACTATCTGAACACAGAGTGGCAACGCGCAAGTGATACTTAGGTATCGTGAGCGTAAATAGGCTACGGTAACCGTTTCCCATCAGGTGGGTATGCCCGTATGCTTGTTTGCAACTCTAGTTGTATAAAAAAAAAACATCACAATTTGAAAAGTCTATAAACTTTATAAGGAAACATATAATTAAATGTGTCCTTTGTTAGTACCTACCCATAGTCTCTCGATAGCTCATATAATAGATAATTTTTTTACAGAAAACTGATTGGACTATAGCTTGGAGGAACGCGAGATACAATTCCATTAGGAATTAAAACATGATATTGCACAAACCTACCTTTAATGGTCCAAAGTCAGCCGTCTTACTGGAACTTTGTGTGTGGAGCACGTCTATTCCGCCGCTTGTTCAGAACTGGTATGCACTCGAAATACGTCGAAGGCCTAATGCGGTAAAATTGCTAATACATGAAAATCTCTTCGTAACACTATTATATCGTTAAAGATCTTACGAAACAGTCGCTCTAAATATTTTATAAGTACCTATTTGATGTACATACTATATCTAAGCCGATATATAATATCGTGATAATAGTAATTGTCGAATTATTATTATGACGTTTTTACCAATTTTTAATTACTCGTATTTTTTTTTATACATCAAGAGTGGCAAACAAGCATACGGCCCACCTGATGGGAAACGGTTACCGTAGCCTATTTACGCTCACGATACCTAAGTATCACTTGCGCGTTGCCACTCTGTGTTCAGATAGTTATACTGTGTTGGCAACATAATAGGTCTAATCCCTCGGTTGCCAACACAATATAACAATCCTCCCCCCTCCCCAAGGAGCTCATTACTGGAAACCTTATTCACCACGTAGGAGCACAACATCGTAGTACAGTTTTACTGAAGGTCGGTTTCCTTATTTATGTCTTACTTACTAACTACCTTGGTCGGAAGTGGTAGAACGTCAAGATGAACAAGTTCTTACGTTTTCATTTTATAAATACCCTGGTACCAATATTGATTGCCTATATTAAACAGGCGGCATTGAAAGGGCGGCAAGATAAATTGCTTTATTCTACAAATGGGGCCCATTTAACTATTTCTTATAGTTCGAATCCCGACTGTACCAATGAGTTTTTTTTAACGTAAGTACAGTGTTTGGCGAACCCTAGTACTGACAATATAAAGTGTTTGTTAAAATTGTATATGCGTAGATTTTAAGTGATTTTATTGCGGAAAGTGGGTATGTGGGTACTACCTTGACATCTCTAGCTACCCCTTCGGGGACCGTTGTGGGAAGGCGAGAAGAAAAAAAGACATGTTTAGTAAAGATCATTTCGATAGTATGTTTTACCTTAATGTAAATGTTTACAATATATTTCTAAGTTAACACTAATGTTGGGCTCAATTCTGTAACAAGGTGAGCATAGTGGTATAAAGACTAAGTAAAAGGTGCTGATTTTTCCTTATCTTCATACCATCAATTACAATGAAAAATACTTTATACACATATTTAAATAAATACATATTACAATAGAGCCTTACAACTAATCAACAAAATTTGAGTGCGCGAAAGGCCTTCATTTCTTTAAAAGTAATTATTAACACGCTGAGACGTTTTATTTGCTATTGAAGTTGCACCTCAGGATTACACACTGTGTGTTGAACAATTTCCCCGGTATTTGCAGACAAAATACGATAGTTATAGCCATCAGGGTTCAAAATACCGGCTTGAAACATGGGTAGCCGATTCGATATAATCCAAATATTTTCTGGATCTTCCTTATCGACCTTAACGTCGTTCGGATATACAAGTATTTTAGGATCGCTTGCCACTCCAGTAGTTGCTAACGTGTAGGGTTTCCGCGTATCCCAACATCCAATACTATCGCGAGACACTAACCCGTAAAACATCACTTCTTTACTATCAATAGCTGAAGCAGATGCTTGACCTCTTAA
>JACCPG010005487.1:0-20901 GCA_016069955.1 Drepana arcuata
TGCTATTGTTTCAGATTTGGAGCGCGCAAGGTTTTCCATTCTTTCATCTACACATGAAGAAAATAATAGTTTTTTTGGTGCTTATGGTTTTATGCTTATGGTTGTAGCTACCGAGTACAAAACTCAACTCTACTCTGAGTACAAAACCAATTCAAAAATATTTTTTATTCACGTGCTACACAGAGTATTATCAGGGTCTACCCATATTAATTAAAAATGTGAATTTACTTTGGTAGTTCTTTTTTTCTGGACTAAGATATGTCCTTATATATTTATCCAGCAAAAAAATCTCTGTGCCAAACTTCATCTTATTCCATTATGCCGTTGTGTCGTAATTGAGTAACAACATTCTCACAACTTTTGCATTTATAATATAATAAGGACTCAGCCGTTACAGACGCACGTAAGATGCCACGTCAAGCGCACATGGTAGCGTATTCGGAGTATATTGACGTATGTAACGTCGGCTTATTCCGGCAAATAATGCCAATCCGCCGTTCGTAAGCGTAGGCATTCCCGACAATTGTGCGAGACGTAAAGTACCTGCTTTACATACTGATGTTGTTGAAATTTTTCGTAAACTCTGAGGCTGCGGTGACATCACGTACTAACAGGCCACACGTGACAGCATTGCAAATACACAACCGAGCCTTTGGGAGGTTCGACCAATCACGTTCCCTGGAACTTTTGCTTTGCTACGTGCATGATAAATAGCGGGGAAACTGCGTAGGGGTAAGTTGGACAGAAATAAATCAATATTCTTATGAAAATATGCCGCATGAAGCATTAAGGTTTCTCATACGTGCTAGCAATTTAATTTCACTTAATAAATCGTTTAAAAGAGTCGTAATCGTTTATGGGGTGGCTTATGATTGCAAGGTCAAATAGCAGGAACAAAATCCGGTGGTATCAACACTGAGGTATTGAAAATTACAGTTATGGTTTTGGGAAGTGTTGTGTTCCTTCGGTGAGTTAGGTTTTCGGTTGGATCAGTAATCTCTTATGCTGCCAATGACGTATTTATAAACCTCATTGTATGCTGCTATTACATTAGCTCCACCCCGTATAACGTTGGCAGTACACGAGTCATTCTTCATGTATCGCTTCCGCCTATAGGCAATGGTAATCGTTTAAGGCCGTGTAACTTTAGGGTTGTGTGTTTATTTGCAAACTAAAATTTATAGCGTAGCTTATAAGATCTAAAGGTACAGGAGTCGGGAAGCGACTTTATTTCATACTTTGTAAGGATTAAACGTTTATTATTGCATCTCTGGCCACCACTTCGGAACGCATCGAGGTATACAAGTGAGGTAAGGTACAAAGATACTACCATATAAATGTAGTAATTAAGGGTGAACTTTATGAAGCGTAAGCTTTTAAATTATTTATTCCTCTTGAAATGAGTACCGTAATCGAGAAACGTTCCCAGTCAAATTACCCGAGTGAGACGCGTCCCTACCTCGTCATCTGTAATTTAGTCCAGGACAAACTTTCGGAAATTAATGTATTCAATTTCAAATTCGCCGCAAAATAACCAAATGGAAGCCAAAGCAGATAAATCCACGTCTTTAGATGAGTGCGATGTCATAACTTTCTAAGCCACCTTTGTAATGGGCCTGCCCGAAACAGTTTTCTAATTTTACCTACGTAAAATATTACTCTATCTAGTCTTCCTTTTTAGCGCATTTATCTAAGTACGCGCCATTTATTGCGACTAGCTCTGAAACCTGAATGAATTTAAGAGAGGCGGGAACGAGGGAAATGGCGCTCAAAATTGTAGTTGCCTAAGATAGTACGTTTTTCATACATTCTTTAGTTTAAAAAATATAACATTTTCTAATTTATTTAATTTTATTAACACCCGCCAGTCCAAGATCAATCCAAAGCAGTTTCTAAGTGTATTGTTGCGGTAAGATAAGTAAAATAAGGTTTCCATTACTCTACAAGGAATGGCAGTACCTACTGGCAGAAACGAGACCGTTCGTGAAGTATGCTGTTAGCAAAGCAACTCCACCACAAGGTTGTTTGTTCACCATGAAACATATGAATATTATTGATATATATCTTCACGTCCTCTTCAAGGTCCCCGAAAGGATGGGCAGAGCAACAGCTCTTCATTGGAGATAGCTAACACTACAGATCGAGTCAATCGCCATTTTTTAAGCACCACCTACCTACCTACGTTCTGTAATTTCTTCTCTAACGTATGCAAGTTTGCTATAAATGTTTACCTTTCCCGTAATGTTCGTGGTATGATTAATGTTGTACACAATTTGAACATTATTTCCTTTTAAAATGGAACTCTAGCGACAAAATAATGCATAGCAGAATGTCCGAGTACAATCCGGTTTTGTAGCATTTGTTTTGGACACTTGTTACAAAAGTGAGCCAATTTCGCTTATCACGACTTCGTACTCTTCGTTTTTAGTTTGTGTTGAATAAATGAAGCGGCAAAAATGGAATTACAGTTGTGACATTTGTGTCTTAAATTGTATTTGTACATTTAATTAGCAGACACTTTCAATCTATTTCATGGTTCTGGATAAAAGTTTTAGATGATACATCTAAGTCCTAATAGAACCGCAGTGGACAAGTTAAAAAAAACTTTATTTACAATAACAACAATTAACAATATTTACAAGGAACAGTTCAAACTAACTACTTACAGTAAAATATTTTACCCAAATCGGTATCCCGAGGCAACGTGCCAAGAAGACTAGCAGCATTACCACGCTGACAATGGACAAGTGGATTAAGAAAACACCGACAAAATCAAAATTGAAAGTTCAAATCCCAACGGTCTGAACTCATGAGGTTTTTAGTAAATTTTACAGTACTTTACCGTAAACGAAAACATCCTATGTAGGTTATGCTTGAGAATAATTCAAACATGCAGATATTATGTGAAGTAAGCTTTGCCGAGGATTTGCCATCAGTCACGTTGGCACCTATACCCTTGCGGCAGGGTATGGGGAGATAAAAAAACTGTCAAAACATGAGCGCAATTCTTGTACAAAAATATACCGAATGTTATTAAAAAGTGCGTGAAGTAAAATACTGGCACCTTTAAAACATTCAAGCGCCCCCACGCACCATTGTTTTTATTAAAAGCAAACATAGCAGTCTTTTGTTCAACGCCCTTGTGAGATTATCATAATGGAACCTCTCGAACGGTTAAAATGGCGTATATTTTAATGTGAAATGATAAATAAGCCCTTTGTACGTCGCCTTTTTAATTTCCACAACCATCTTATCTACGCAATGCTAGTAAAAATAGACCTTACATATTAGTCTTTTCTGTATATTTTAAAGTGTGTATTAAGAATCAGAGACAATTTATGACGAAAATGAATAACTGTTATAGCAGTTAACAAAGTTACGTGATCCATCGCGTTTGGCTACAATGTCACGTCACTAAACTCACTTTATATTCTTCGAGCGCCAACCAAACGCTCCTTCTAACAGATACCGTCATGTTGTTGCGAAACGACTTAAATCTCCTACACTAAAATAATAAAGTCGGGGAATAGAACGTCTTTGTTGACATCCGACAGCGTGGACACACGACTGTGGCGTTACACGGGCTTAAATATTTTTTCGTCCCGTTAGGGATTTGGCGTGATGTATGTATGTATGTATGTATGTATGACTACTGTACAATAATAAAAAATAATAACATATCCTCAAGCCTTCCCACAAGGGTCCCCAAAGGGGTAGGCAGAGGTGTATAGTTAATACCTACACACCCACTTTCCGCCAGAGGTATATTAGGTGCCAACGTGACAGATGGCGAGTCCATCGCCGACTACTGTACAAACACATGTTAATTTAACAAAAAAATTAATCGCGATAAAAAAGTTGAAAGTACCATCAAATAATTTATAGTATGAACATAACTTTTGTAGTATGTACATAAATTGTAGAGTAAGCGAAGGATTAGCATTTTCTGGGTTATCAAAATATATTATCGAGATGTACGTTGTCTCCATTCCTTTGCATTCTAGTGCAAAGTGTAAGCCTCTATAAATGACAATCATTTGATTTACTTATTCTGTAAATTATTTAGTATGACCTTATTAAATTGTATTAGTCTATCCGCTAGGCTACGTACATGCTAGATCTATTTCGGGGCAAATAAATGTGTACATATCGTCCCTTACAGGGTAGGCAGAGAGAGTAGAGAGCCAGTTCTCTCAAGACTTACATACTTCTTTAGTTTAGTCCAAATTTATCAGTCTCATGACGTTCCCTTCCTTGAGTGTCTGATCATTTTAATGTAGGTAAATAAATGTGTACTGAACAATAACTAATTTATATTCAGTACTAGGAAAAGGGACGATGAAGACTGTAAACATCTTGTATAATGATCGCTGTCACCTTCGTGAATTTGGCAACCATTTGGGTGTTGTGTTCGGCCAAACTGAATGTTAATTCGACACAATACATTTTAATATATATCCCTCTATATCCTGAATGTTACACTTTGAATAGTGATATGAGCGTTTTGGTTTATACAAATATTGCACCCGTGTGGCAGTGTTTTACGCAGTCGCATGCAAAATCGAAACTGTTAGTTCCAGCCCCATTGAGCCTGTACCTATGAGATTCTTTTGAACTTAAGTACATTTATTACACCATTAGCTTTACAGTTGAAGAGACGTTTGAAAAGCTGATTCATTTGCTAATGGCACCTAAACAGGTCTCCAGAAAAATAGGGTGTAACTTTATCTCTGCTTACCCCTTCTCTTGTGGGAAAGTGTGAAGAAATATATGAGATATAAGAGAAGAAGAGCAAGATGTAGGTACGTATATGCAAAAATGGAGATAAATTCAAGTGCCATGCCGTGCCCATGCTGAACTAGTATTTGAATTCCTTCTCGTATGCTGGTTTCCACTCAGTATTTCCCTTCGCCGCAAGAATTGTCGTATGATGGATCACTGTACTGAAGTTGAAAATAATAAGTTCTACCGCCGGGTACGAAATGTAATCTTAGCGTTGCAGGCGACTAGTCGAACCACTCGGCCAACAAGGGTTTTCAGCTCAGTGTTATCGAGATTTGTATTGACAATTTGATTGCCCCGTTGGAGTTAGTGAGGAAATCTGTGGCTTTCCGATCTTCCGAGCCATGAGTCACGATCGTAAGTGAATTGGCCGATGCTGGCGAGACTCCCCGCCATATTCAAGTATGAAATCCTTACGGCTGTGGTTTTATTACCCGACTTTTGCCGAACGAAAAGAGTTGCCGATATCTCTACCCTCTTGATAAATAGTGTTGTTTTCGCCAAGCTCTGCGTTGTTTGTGCCCGTTGGTAAAGGCGGAACTACATTTCAGTTTAATGGTACCGATACTTTTAGTTTCTATATATAATAACTTTTTGAGACTAATGACTGTGCTAAAGTTCAGAAAAACTCATTGGTACAACCGAGGTTTGAACTTGTGATCTTTGTGTTGCAGGCAGCTACTAAAACCACTCGGCCTCCACGGCTTTGTGTACAACTTTATGTAACAAATTTAACATTTAACGTATACCCTCCCTAAATACGTGTTACGGTAACCCTTAGTTCTTATTTATGGCAGTGTAAAAGGTTAGAGTGAAAGCATCGCGGCGCCGCAATCTGCGTCTACGTCTGAAGATAATCAAATAGCTTTATAGTTCTGGGGCAATTGGAATACCATCGAGTCCTAAAACAATATAATCACTCAGAAGTCCTAAAACAATTTTGTCCACAATTTTATGAAACTGTTTTTACTGAAAACATCATTCGGTTCCATTACAATCTTGTTGAGAATAAATAATGCAATCATTTTGTATCAACAAAAGAACACTTGAGGGGTCAAATATACCACAATATAAAAAACTTGATGTGTCATGGAAAAATACATGTGTTCACGCCGAGTGCCTAACAGGGTAGGCAGAGATAATTAGACCGCTTCTCTCTAGACTTACATACCTCTTTCGCTTCCTCCACATTCATCAGTCTTGTTATATACCCAAAAATAATATAATTATATAAAATTATGTTTTTAGGTTAAATACATATATATATAAATATACACGCCTTCCTACATGACAAAAGCAGGCGGATATGAAATAGCCACTTTTCTATGGAAATATTTTGATACCAGTTTGCGAGTCTACTGTCATCTGAGAAAAGAAAAAAGTCATTAAACACAGTTCACTCATCAGCTGTCCACATTAACACATTTGGATCCCGTTTCAAGGTTACTCGTATTGTTTGGATACGACCCTGTTATTTATCTCCAACAATATGAGTGCCTGGTAGACACTTAATAAGTGAAAATATTAATACAAGACGTGAACAATAAACCTCCTTACGCGGTAGTCGAGTTACCTCGCCTGTTGGACGTTAAATGAATTTCATAAATTACCTCCGTCGGCCCGCCGCCGCCAAATATTGGTACTATTAATTCAACCTGGCCTTTTGCTTCCCTTGTAAAAATTTTGGATTATGAAAACTCATTATTTTAAGTTTAAGAACCGGTGCTTTTTACCAGTAAGGTTAGGGCACTATACGCAATATTTAGTGATTCATTATCCTAATATGTATTTTAGTTTATGAAAATACTAGTTTTGCCGGAAGTTTCTGCTGGAGCCTTAGTATAAAAAATATATCCTATGTGTTCCAATTATGATCCTACTAAACTGTCACTGTGCCGAATTTCATCCAGTTACGTTCCACACATCCTCACAAACTTTCGCAATTAGAATATTAGTTGGATGCAAGACAGCCGCGAAGAAGCTGTGGGTTCGATTGAACGCTTGGGGCGGAAATTTATGTGTTATATATTTGAGCGTAAGTATTGGATGACAATATGTCTATATGAGGCCTAGGCCCTATAGCTTTGCAAAGTTTTGAGGCTTGGTCAATAATAATATTCTAAGTTCATACAAAGACCAAGACAGGCTGAGGAAAGCAAGAATTAGCTATATACCTCAGATATACATACATATAACCTCACGCCTTCCCACAGGGATCCCCAAAGGGCTACATATTCATACTAAGATAAACCCTCTCCGGCCACGTTGGAAAGTAACTTTTCCAACCAGTTGCAAAATTCTACTTTTTCTAAGTTTTTGATAACTATTTGTGTTGAAAGAATGTTTTCTTATTACGATTCCAGTTTCCAGCAAGAACTGTATTTCGCTATTGCGCCAGAGATTTTCTACCTACCTAATAGGTTTTTATTTTTTACTTAAACGAAGCTATGCAGCAGTAATTTCACTCTACCTGCGCCATTTATTATTGTAAATGACTGGACTGCCAGCCGAGGCAAAGATCGGTCGTCTCATCAAACCGAACCGAAGTTTATCCATATGACCTAGCTGCAAGTAAACAATCTACAATCGTAAAACTCGTCTCGTCGTCGTCGTGTATTTTCCGTAGTTTAGACTACAGGCTTAGAAGCTAGGCTACGCGTAGTAGTAGTAGATATGTACAAAGAAAATAGATGGATTAGAAAAGTTACAATCTGATAACTAGTGTCAAAGAAAATGTAGACATGCATACAACAATAATGGTGCGAATGGGTAGTATCTGTATGTGCCCTTACATTTTTTTTTTTTACATTTCCAATTTACAGACCGCGTATAGAATTTATCTTAAGTAAAGTGTATAATTGCAATTGGCAAACATATGAGGCAAAGAGATATTTGACACAACAATAAAATAATTACAAGACTTTCACGTAATTTAAGTAGGTATTTCTGTAACTGTACCTGAGTGACAAAAAAAAAAAATTTTTTTCACCATTTCACATCGCTAAGTATTCGAACACAAAAAGGGACTGATCTATAATTAAAAGACGGTCTTTAATTAAAGGCAGCTTGACATTTCAAAGGAGGACATGCGTTTAATTATAATCGAACACAAATATCATTGGGCCAGCAGCGGGGAGTGATTGCAGGCCGCTATTAGAGCGAGACGGAATGGATTAGTTACACGAGTGAAAAAGATGGATGAGGGATTGCCCTAGTTTAGAAGTTATCAAAGAATTGTTTGTCGCGCTGAGAGTGAGCGTAATGAGAGCTATGTCAGATAAATCTAACACGGTTTCAGACTACTTGGCGACGAAAACATTGGAGCTTCCAGCTTACGGCGTAGGTTATTGCTTTCAATCTCCATACATTTTTATATAAGCCTTATACAAAAATTACATATTTTATATTTGCTTAGCAAGCCCCAAAGATGTAAAATAAGAGTAAGAAAGAGAAATTGACGCTCAATCACGTATTTGTATGAACAAACAAACATATCAAACGTCGAGTCCCTCAAGGAGAGTAAAGCTGTAAGTCTAGAGAGGGCTGAGCCTCCTCACAGAACTCTTTGACTTCTTCCACATTCATGTACCTATATGTGTACCTGTATGTATAAATGAAAACTCGAAGACTTAAGAAGACTATATTTTGCAACTCTATGTTCGACCTCTATAAAAAGTATCAAACATTTTTGAACTTAGAAAGCACCGCGGTTTGTTGAAAAAAGTGTATTTTGAAGTTCAATCAAAAACTTTGTTTAGCACAGAACAAAGTGTTTGACACTCGCTAAATGTTAATTTCATTTTGTGCAACATAATGGCTGCGTGCTGTGTTTGTTAATTTAGAGTTTTCGAGTAATTTTCTCCAAGTCCACCCACAGTGCGCACCCACTTTTCGCCGGCAATATACTTTAGGTGACAACGTGGCAGGTGGCGAGTCCATCGCCGTTTCTCTAGAATGACTACACGTCTTAATATATATATAATATACGTGTCACGTTGTTTGTCCGCTATGGGCTACGGCTCCTAAACTACTTAAAAGATTTCAATCAAATTTGCACACCGTGTGCAGTTTGATCTAACTTAAAAGATAGGATAGTACAATTGGACACGACAGGTGGAGCTGCGATCGTGTTCAAGAAATTTAGCTTTTTACCCGGGCGAAGCTGCGCGGGACAGCTAGTACATTTATAAATCTCTTTACCTACGTATGCAGGTTTCCTTACAATGTTTACATTCACCGTAAAGATCGTGGTGTGACTAATCATAATTATGTTAATACAAATATTTATCTGTTCCTTAATCGAATGGTATTTAGGATCATAAACTATACCCATGTGTTTCTGTGCTTCCACTCCTCTCCATCAGCCGATTACTCTGCATTCACTCCCTTTCTAATATTATTCACTTAATTTTAGCCATCGTTTCGTAAATTTTCCTCAAATATAAGAATTATAATAATAATAATAATAATATATCCTCACGCCTTCCCACAAGGGTCCCCGAAGGGGTAGGCAGAGGTGTATAGGTAATACCCACACACCCACTTTCCGCCAGAGGTATATTAGGTGCCAAGAATTATAACTAGGAAAAATATCATTTTTCCAACTTGCTAGAGCGTTTGACACAGCGCACAACAGTTAATTATTTCCTTGAACAAAATTCCCGGAGTTAAGGAAAATCAGAGAATTTCCAATAGTGAAAATGAAATTTTAAATGTCGCAATCACGGAACCGATTGTTGTAAAACTCGTTATTTGCCTGTTATTAAACAATTTCAAATAAATATGCGGGGAGTAATGGGGGTAAATTGTATTCGCTTCAACGCCACAGTTATAACTTTAACAAAGCATTTTCTACGGCTCTCTGTCGAACAAGAAGGAAAATATAAAAACCTTCTTATGAATTTCTGTAACAAAAAATAGGTTGGCGGAAAAAGTAGAAGAACAACGTCGTCCAAATCCCGCGCTACACGGACAAGCTTCGTAAACTAAGTTAAAAAGTGTATGGCCGACCTCGTGGCCTGCAGCCATATTCCATAAATTATAGCTAGCCCTGCGAGGTGAATTGCGAACGGGAAAGAAAGCAAGTTGCACACACAGAATTCGTCATAACCTGCCTGCTACGAGACAACTTGGAAACTTGCCGAAGAATATATTAAAACTTTATCAAAGCTGAAAGTTCCATTTCCTTCATCCTTTGCAAGTGTCGCGGGAACTCACCCCAGGAGGTACCTGCCGCTTCGGTAAGCGAAACCCGAACCCCTCGAGGTAAAAACCCAATTAATTGAATATCGCAAAGTGGAGCACTGAAACACAAATTTATAAGCTTTTAATTTTCTCTGTGTTTATCTAGGGCCCGAGGACTTGATAGAACATTAAATTTATTGTAGTACCTTTAGTATCTTAGTGAAATTGAATTATCACATATTCAATTGATTAATGCGTTATACGTGTCGTTAGGAATTCGATGCCGGTTATATTTTTTACTCGCATAAAATCGTATATGGTTTAAAAAAATTATCGTTTTAGCGTATTTTTTATTCAAACTTCTTATTGAACATCAAGTTTGTGACCCTCCTGTTGGTAAGCGGTTACCACCGCCTGTAGCATGCAACGCGCAATAAATAAATAAATACAGTTGGTAAGGTTTATACCATACAAAGCACTTTATTATTTTCTTCTTATTAATTTGTATTTATTATTGTTTTAATTAAGCTTCGCTTGGGGAAAAAGTTAAACTTCCGGAAACACGATGGCAGCGCCACCTATTGGGTCCAATAAACTATTCTCGAATCCTATCCTCGAATTAGGTCACAAACTACAAAGTAAAACATGATTTAGAATGACAGAAATGAACATTCAGCTACCGACTGACTATTAATATTCATGATATTCATGATCGCCCCAAAGTTTCGAACCAGCTTGTGAACTCAATTGCATATGAATACTAGAAACAATTAAGGTTAAATTAATATGAAACGGCACCGGCACCGGCACGTCCAATCATAAACTAGCGATATAAAACCTTATATCAATCAAGACTGAGTCGACATTTGGATTTAATAAAGAGCAGGCGGCGCCAATAGCGAAGCTATCGTTTTCTTATCACTCAAATATGGACTTACTGCGATAAAACGCATGGTATATTATCGCTTTTTTATGAATTGACAGGACCGGATCCTTATAAACAGACCTTAAATTGATGTCCAACGTATGCCATAACTGAGTTTATACCCCAATCAATGCTATAACAATTTTATAGCTAATCGAACATAGACGCATCACACCAGCCGTAAAACGGGCTCGTTTGGGTGACTAGAGCCGTTTTAATATTTTATTGTTCATAAATTTTTAGAAGCTAATTTTAAGTTAATTTGACTTTGAATAATAATGAAAGATAATAGTGGATAGAAGCATTTATATATTGTTTTCTTAAGTCAGAAGTTCGCAGCTTTCGGCTGTGCATACATACATACATATCATCTCGCCGAGTCTAGCACAGGGTAGGCGGAGATAGTAAAGTGCCAGTTCGCTCTGTGCAAATGACTCTTATTATTGCCTGGCAACCGGGTATGTGTAATATATCGCTTTTAAATTATGACTATTTGTAGAAACCCTTTTAATAGTAACTTTCATCGTCATCATCGACGATGCTCTGAGTGTAGATTTGCAGGTTCGAATTCATTATCATAAGCCAAGAAAAAAAAAAGATCTATATACAGGAGAACTTCAAAAGTAATGTCGTGACTAACGGCCCAATACATCATTGGTCATGTTGGTACGAGAACTTTCGGAGAAGACTAATCATGTCAACGTTTGAACGATGTAATCAATGATGGACCGAATAGATGAAACTGTCAAAAATAGATATGACTATCACGTGACTTCCAAGAACCGAAAATAAAATCAGTTCAAACTCGACACCTACGTAACCAGCATTCCTAACTGCAATAATATTCATGTTATGACAAATACATTCGACGAAAAGTACACCATACGTACAATTTATATTATTTATCGATTTATTCCCTTAGCGTCTGTCAGTTTTTTCATTCATCCATCCGCATGGTGTTTCCTGTGCGATCGCAGATGGATCTCGTCACGTCCGGTTATGTAACATCGCATCCATTTCAAATGTACTACGTTCTAGTTTTTCATACAGAGAAGGAAAATGGTTGAGTCAAATTACACTACGGTGATAATTTTGTTTTTAAATGTACATTTTTAAAAGGCTCGTACGTAGGAAATTTGTTAAAAATATTCGGTTGTTTTTTTAAAACACTGGGGTGGCAAACAAGCATGCGACCTGCCTTATGGTAACCGGCTACCGCCGCCTATGAACGATTGCAATACCAGGGATATATATCACTCGCGTATTGCCGACCCTGCAGGCTGTGGTCCAGTGGTCGGAGCTGTTGATTGCGAAGCTTAAGGTCGGGGGTTCGATTTCCGCTGGAAGTCAATATTTGTGTAGTGTACACTAATGTTGATTTGATATCGTAGTCTGCAAAATGTACACCTTTTGCATATTATATCGCCAAACCTCTTACTGGATATAGAATGATAAGAGAATAACATAAAAAGAAAAGATATTTAAAGACCTTTTTCGCTTCATCAACATTCGTCAGGCTCATGCTCGGCTTCGAGTACTCTTGACAGTCCCATCCTTGTGTGCCCGATGTACATATCTATTTATCGAAAATAGTATGCATAATACGTAGATTTCTAGTTCTTAAAGTAAAATTTTGGCTTAGTTAGGTTAATTAGTTCAGTATTATTTGTACAAATCTTTGTTAGGTCGCAGTACTTGAATGGCGTTTGAAGTTCCTAACATTCAAGCGTATCCAACAGTTTGCATTTGAAGGAATTTAAATTTTATTAATAACAATATGAAAGTACTCCTAACATATTGCGAGAATGTTCCAAGAATTACTAACAAAACGGATGAAATCCTTACATTGTGTAATTAAGCTTGCGCTCCGGTCAACATTCAGTTGAAATTGTTTCCATACAAATTGCTCGGCTTAAATAATTCGCAACAAACTGGCGAACAAGTGCTTCTACTCGTATATAATAGTTAAAGCCTTCGTCACTCCCTAATCACACACTTGGTTGGCTCTCAAAAGACGCAAAGGAGAAAACTCCAGTGCCTTCTAGCGACTGTTTAATTAGAGTGAATAATTACACAACGCAACTGGCTTGCACCCACTAAGGAATGCTCTTAATATACGGAATGGTTTCTTTATGAAACTCTTTGTATTTGAATCAATATTCTAATTTGACACTTTTTAATGTCGATTCCAAAAGATATCGAGTCCAAACGGGCGAGTATGTACAATAAGACTGATATTATTATTATAACGATAAACAAAAATGAAACGAAAGAGGTATGTAAGCCTAGAGAGACCTAGCGCTCTACTCACTCTCTGCGTAATCCGTGTGGGACTCGGCATGATGAGATGTATTTTTATCAAGTTGAAGGAATGAAAGAAAGTAATATATATTTTTTACGCGACCAACAATATGCTCAAACGCAATAATATAATACTTTTATAACGGGGCTTTTTTCCGGCAGCCTGTAACTTAAAGATGACTGAAGCAAACTGAAATCCCGACTATACTAATAAGTTTTATTCTTCATTTCAAGCTTTACAGTGGAAGACGTGCATAATACATCTGAGAAGACATTCAGACGGAGAAATGGCGACGGACTCTGCTATCTGTCAGATTGACACCTAAATATATGTCCAGCAAAAAGGAGGCCTCTTCGGAGACCCTCGCTAGAAAACGTGAAGACGGGAAGACATATATTTGCATAAAAATAAGGCTTTTTAGCAGTATCTCTGAATTTAAAAAAAAAAATTAATGTCAATAATGAAATGGAGTAGGTAATTCAATTCCGGGCGGTTAAATATAATGTTAATTCATTTATATTGAATAATATATAAAAATATCAGTACCCATACATTATTATGCAAGCCTAGACAGTCGCCGTTCCTCAATCACCCCAGTTTACACACGTTTTCCTTCACCGTAAAACTCGTGATGGATAAGACTGAAATTATTCAGAAGAATTGTATTTTTAGCAAGTTTTTAGCTCTAGCTTTCTTACAAAGTATTACTCTACTACTATTTTAAATAATACTAATGAAATATACTAGGTTACCATATTTCTAAGAACAAACGGCTCTCCGGTTGATTACATAAAAACAACCCAAGCGTTGCCACCAAAGCCTAAATACGTTCTCTCATTCGTTTCTCAAAGTTCAACCTTATCGCGAGTGAAAAACGAAGAAAACAAACGAATCCATCGGTGATCGTAAGGGAGAATACACATTAGTGATTCTACACGGGAAGCAAACAAACCCGTCGACAGGGACCCACTCCGACATCAGCCTCCGAATGTACCAAAACAATACTCGGCAAAAAGAAAACGAACGATCCTGTTAAAACCCTCGTGACGTCACCTGAACGAATTAAGACTTCCATCTCTGTCACTCATGACGGTCCCCGTGACCTCTCGCTTCCTCACAGGAGGCAATTGACCTATTTTCGGCGAGCGTGCAATAATTTCACGAAGGGCGGTCTATGTGCCATAGTTATAGATTTGCCGACTTGCACATTCTTAGGGTCGCATCGGCGAGTAATACTTTCAATTTGGTGGACGCCTTGTAATCGTTACGGGCAACAACAACACGGCTGGCTGTTTACAAAGATTGGGAACAAAGTAGGCAGTTACGCAGTTAGTGATTTTATTGCCTCGGCGGTGCGTGGAGCGGCGTGTGTGTCTGGTGGGCGCAAGCACACTGAGTGTGCGTGCATCACACTAGCCGTAATCACTGTTGTTTGTTTAATCTCAAATTTGTTACTGCTTATATTTCGCAACGAGGAAACTTGGCCCGCTAATATCATTAATGCCGCAGATAGCGTACTTTTGCTCGACAGGGGACATTAGCACACATCGCGAATCCTTTGTAGCGGCGTTATCGCATTACGCAGATGAAAAACTATTTCAAGTAATAAGTCTGGCCAAAAGTAACAAGATTCTTACAAATCTGCCTTTTTTCCCGAGAGATTAATGCTTACTGTTCTTAATTAGGTATAATACCTACTACAGTTCTGGTCCCAAATGACGTTTGGAGACATTGTAATTTAGCTACCAGTGGCATTATAAGGACTATTTTCATAGAGTATTGCAGGGTATTGCATGTTTGTTCGCAATCTTAGTTGTATAAAACAATATACATCTTAACGCCTTTCCATTAGGGGCCCCAAAGGGGTAGGCAGAGGTGTGTAAATAGTGCCCCAGCACCCACTTTCCGCCGGAGATATATTATAAGTGCCAACGTGACAGATGGTGGTAAAGCTGGCGGCGTGACTAATCACACTACTCAGGATAAAAAAACTCATCGGTACAGGGATTCGAACTCGCAATCTTTGTGTTGCAAGCAACTCGAAACACTCGGCCACCAGGCCTCTAATGATAAAACAATATTAAAACATTTATCTCTGGTACACAAGAACGGATTTATGATTTTAACTAGGTAGGTACAGTGTTTAAAATAATAACAGAACAGTTACCTTGAAAAAAATCACACACGCAATAAGCATTTCTTGATGTAATAAAAGGAGAAAAATTTAACTAAGAACGTTCGTGTAGCAGTTCTAATAAGGTTTCTTTTTGACGGGTAAAAAACGCCGTAGACCTTGCTACGATAACAAAAGCCTACGGACTACGGCTCGGGGCTACGCTGCTACGCAATATAACGCTTCAAATAAAACTGGTACCCAGGCCGTGGCTGCTATTATTTTATTTACATAATGTAATCTAATATTCGTTATAAAAGGTAGCCTTAATATACTGCCAAATTAGAGACTGACGAGCGGTTGATACATACAATGGCTACAAATTAGGTGTTTGGGAAATCAATACAGGCAATGTTTGTGTATATATTCAGAGTCTATACGGCTTCGTATAAAAAAAGGACTTGAAAAGTTAAAAAAATCTATAAAGAAAATCTATAGGAAAAAGATATAATGTTTACATAATACTAGTTGTCCCGTCCAGCTTCTCTCGGGTGTAAAAATTCGATGGTGGCGCAACAATTAACTCGCTTCCGTTGTGTTTTCACTTAGATCTTTTAAACTATTCGGTGGATTTTAATGCAGTTTTCAGCGTAGATAGAGTAACTCAAGGGAAAGGTTGTATAATACATACATATTATATATATATATATATATATATGTTTATATATATAGTACAGAAAAACCGAAAAATATTACGATTTGTAATGTGATGTCGTAACAAATATATTTTTGTGCGCTTAAATCGCAAACGCTGGCCAAACCATACGAGGTACCTAAATCAATTGTACATCTTAAAATCTTTCTCTCTAAAGGATAAGCCACAGTAACTTTTCTATCCTTTATATATTATTAGTATCTACATTGCACCCGTGCGAAACCGGCGCGGGTCGCTAGTATATACACAGATAAACAGCATTTTCAGTCACTAACAATAAGCTTTTACTCCATAATACGAGTAGTTGTTTGATTTTGATCAACACGATACTATGTTATACTAAGACAATCAATAGACAAGAGACATATTCCCCGATTGTTCTCTAAAGCAGGTCCACCAGTATAACATAGCATTTATCTGTCGTATAGCACGTGGCTTTGCAATCACCCGTATGAAATATTAGTGCTAGACAAATATCTTTTTCTGTCATCGTGGTTGAGAATGCCCTAATGGACAACCAATATATATAGATTGATTACATAGACAATAATTTAATACAAATAACACGCCACGGAGTATGGCAATAAAGAAAAAAAAATTGGTAAAAGTTGTATGTATTGTAAAAACCACAACGAACATGAATCTAAAGGAAAAAAAATATGGATAAAGGACTTTTACGTCTGCAATCTCCATCTGCAGCAACCATATGAGAATTATTTTTACTGTCGGCAACGATCGTTTGATACCATTTGTGTTGCAAGCATTCATACGCGTGCCTTCAGGAGGGCTCATGCTTGATCACTGTCTCATTAATGTGTAAAAGGGGATGAATTATTTTTGTGGTCTACATTTATCTAAGCTAAATTTTCTAACATGAATCTACTTAGAAAAGCCGTGGTGGCCAAGTGGTTCGAGCAGTTGCCTACAAAACAAATATTGCAAGCATGAAACCCGACTGCACGCACATATAAGTTTTTCTGAATTTAGGTAGAGTGATTAGTCACACTATGAGCTTTATGGTGAAGAAAAAGATCGAGATAAAACCTGCAAAGAGCCGAGAAGAAATTCAAAGGTGAATGTCTAGTCGTGCTTGAGTAACAGCGATGGACGGAACATCTAACACTTTGACACCTAAAATATACCTCTGGCGGGAAGAGAGTGAGTGGGTACCGCCTATACACCTCTGCATACCCTTGTGGGAAGCCGTGAAATAAATTATTATAATCTAAGTAGATGCAGTGGGTCCCCTGTAAACTGTCATTCAGGAAATAATTATAAACAATAAATAAATGCAAACTTCCATCAACATTTGAAGGAAATGTTTAAACTGTTACTTAAAATCGCCGAAGATACAGTGTTTCTTTAAACCAATATTGTCGCCGAGTTGGCACGATCTTGGCCATCGCTTCTTTTCACGTGACTGGAAGTTAGCTAGCACGGCGCCTACTTCATATCCGGTCCTATATTTTTAGGTTGTCTTAATGGACATTCTTCTATATAGAATGGATAGAGTATTCTTCAGATGTGCCAACATATTTTTACTTTTAATATTTTAATTAAGTATGTCCTTTTTATAAGTACTTACAAACATGCAAATTCATCACACCGAGTCCCTAACGGGGAAGGCAGAGAGTATAGAGCGCATGCTATCTATAGACTTAACAACCAGGTAGTGAATTCTGATGACATTTCCGACTAATAAAGCTCATCGCCCATCCCTACGTATGCAGAAATCCATTTGGTTATTCCTTTGTTCGATCGGCTTGTAAGATGAAGCAGCCATACGATGACACCTACTTTGCATAGCTCAGTTTAAGTCGTGAAAGATTCGAAAACTTTAGAAAGAAGTTTAGACAAAGAATTTTGTAGATGTTAGTGACAGTGGACAACCAGACCACGTGTGAACAAAATCGTGGGGAAACCTACATGTACGTGTGTAGACCGCTTAGCATCAGGTAAGCTAGCTTGCCATTTTCGTAAGTAAGTATAATGGAATAGTAACATCGAAACTTTACAAATACACTTATCAACTAATACATCTTGTTACTCTTTCAAGCATGGACTGGGTCAATGTCGTTGCATCATAAATCTGTGGGCCGGCTAATGTTGTATGCTATGTTCGCTTATAAATCACTCACGTCGAAGCCACGCGCGGCTCGGGACTTAACCGTTACTTCTAACAATTGGTATAAAATATTGCTAATAAGTTGGTACGTAACACCAAACGTAATTGAAAATATCGTAAAATATTAGGTCTCTACCTGAAAGCTGTTTAGATTTCTAGGTTAGCTGTTTAGGTTGATTTCTAATAGTGTTTATATTTTACCACAGTACTCCTGGACTATCAAGCCGACTAGTTATTTGTGATAGAAGATACAGGTTGGATTCCCGCTAGAACTTATGTACATTTTGTCATTACATTAGCCAATATCGTTACACTTATATATCAAAAGAGGAATAAATAATACATAGAAATTATTGCAAAAACAGACACATTGAAAAATAATGTTTCCTTTGTCACTCTCATGGAAAGATTGCATCGCATAAATATAAAACCCGAAAGATATAAATCACGGTTTTTAAACGACAACTCATACCTACGTTCAACTCCGCAACTGGAGATCTCATCGTGGAGTGCCAGCCATTTAACCGCCCGTGAGTCACACTTAACTGTTCAATTTTACCAACAGGCTGCATGCGGTTTATCTCTCATCGCTTTACTCACCGGTGTTATATTAAATGTTTTCCGGTCAACCTGCCAGTATCTTTTAATCGACGCTTCAGGCTTCATACGATATTTCAATCTATATTTAAATTGCGTTGAAAGAGTTATCGCTCTTTTTGGCACACACAGTTTGATAAAAGATGACACTCCGATCTTGGTCGCATACCACACATTGGACGCTGATCATCTCATTTAATAACGTCAGGTAAATGTTATTGATTTTACATTTCGTTTTTCTTATAGGGCAAATTGGCAATCTTCTATAGAAGGTCAAGAATAAGCAGGTTTCCAAATGTACAATTTTACAGCGTTGTCAACTCGAACTGGGAATAAGCTAGTTTGTGTTGAGACTGATAGTTGATCTATAAATGTATTATATTACCTTATCTGGTAACAAACAAATTAAAAACATAAATTTAAATGAATCAACTTTAAGCCTTCAGGTATATTGACAACTGTTCAATTGGACTATAAATTAATCTTAATGGCTTATATAAAGCAGGGAAATATCAACAACCACTGGCTTAGAAGTTCAGAAATAAAAATAACTTCTAAATGCTTTATGTAATTTTTTATGTCACAGAAAATATCACACACATACATACACACCTATCATCACGCCCAGTCCCTAACGGAGTAGGCAGAGAGAATAGAGCGCCAGTTCTCTAGACTTACATAACTCTTTCGCTTCGTCAGTCTCTTCAAACATACTTGCCGGTTGTCACTTATTAACGAACAATTAATGACCATCGGCGCATCATCACGTCGTGATATTTAGGGTGAAGGTTGATAAAAATGGGAGTTACCCTATTAGGGTAATATAAAATTGCTGTGAAATGAATCCGAAAGCAATTCGAAAGAAAAAATCGGGCATTTTATATTTTGACAACCACAGTTAAGAGCTATCAAAGATAACAAGCATGATAAATTTACTTTGCTGCGGCAGTGGATTTAAAAGTTCAAAGAGCGAGCAATTATTTCCATATTTACAAGTATGTTACCTTTTTGAACCAAAACGCGCAAAAAAGATAACAGATGAATAAAAATTTTGAATTTAATCTTGCAGAATAAAGCGATCAGTATAATTCGTTTAAAAGCGTGCATTAACCGTAGCACGATGATGCGGGCTGGTTGCGTAAGAGACATTTGTCACGGCGTGGATGAGCCGTCTCCCGATGAACATAAATCATTAGGATTGCCCTCCTTCTATCGCATCCCCCACCACTCGACCCCACCCCTTCACGACTGATTCATCAGCACTGCCAGACGGTTTAATTTACATTTTGGCAATAATAAACAGAATTGCGCAAATTTGTATATACAAACGCAGATTTTGCAATGTTAATTATGGCGTGTATGTTTGAGAACTATTTCTGTTAAACGTTAAGATGATTTCACATTGACATACAGAATTATGGCGTGTATGTTTGAGAACTATTTCTGTTAAACGTTAAGATGATTTCACATTGACATACAGAATTATGGCGGACATTTATCGAATCAATTAAGTATAATTAATTAACTATAATTGATATTGTGATTTTTTACTGTAACTTTTCACGAAAAGTCCCATAATTTGTTTCCACAAAATACGATCATTGACCACTATTAATATTGAACTCGTATATTTTACACTATGAGAACATGTAATACAGTATATGTTTTATATAAAATATTATTACTTATAACGTTTAATATTAAACTTCAAAATATAAGAATCTGTGATATCAACACACTTAAATAAATATAGCACATAATACTGAACTAAACTAAAAAAGAAAACTATAACCAAAAACCTTTACAAACGCGCTCTGCATTAGTTATAATGTGTCAATTAATGGGGCTACTCATGAGGGATTGCTATGCCTGTTTCATATGATGAGGGTAGGTCTAAAGACGTTTACGAAGTTTGCTGAGGTCCCTTCGTTCGACCCACGTAAGGTATAATAATATAGAGGGTGTAACAGAGAAGTCAAACCATTTAAATCATACATAATGGATGAGTGATGAAAGATCGATAAAAACAACACGAGCTTTACGGTGAAGTAAAACATCCAGAGGGAAGGTGCATACGTTTGAGAAGAAATTGCAGACGTATGTAGAATAATTGTGATTGAGAAACAGCGATGGACTCGCTATCTCTCACGTTGGCACC
>JACCPG010005490.1:0-35182 GCA_016069955.1 Drepana arcuata
CTTACATGTGTTGAAAATAATGCTGTTATGAAGTATCCACTGAGCGTCCGCTAGGAAGGCCTCAGTGCTTCCATACAGGCCCGCCTCAATGTTTGCCTTCATGAGGGTCAAATCCATTGGGTGGACCACATACTTGTCGTAATCGGAGAATGTGCCGCGATCCACTGGACCCATAAAGGGTTCAACCTGAAAACGATACTATGTTGAGATATAAAATCCTGTGTGATGTGCGATGGACTCGCCATCTGTCACGTGACACCTAAAATTGATCTCCAGCGGAAAGTGAGTGTAAGGACCCTACGGGACCTTTATGGTAAGGCGTGATTAATGAATTCCTTTGTACATACTATGTTATGTATGTATTGGTGAAGCCGTTCCTAATAAATCTGTGTTATCTCAGCTCTCGATGTTTCATTACATCTCCTTACAACCATGCAAATCTTATAACACAAAAAGGAAACTGGATGTAATATATGACAGACGAGGATTGGCGTAAAACTGCGTGGCAACATGACTCGACACACAAAGAGAGTTATTGTCATAACGATGGAGAATTACTGGACATATTATGTGTACACATATTATGTGTCTCCAAGGTAGTTTAGAGGTGCAAGGAGGGCCTTGCCGGAAACACATTTAAATGCCAATGTGACAGATGGCAAGTCCGTCGCCGCCTTTCAACTGCAAATGTACATTCAGACGCAATTGCTCACGATGTTTTCCTTCGCGTAAAGCTTGTGGCTTGATAAATCACTGTACTGAAGTTCAGAATAACTTATGGCTACAGATAACCGGGGCTAGAACCATCAATCGTGCAATCGTGAATACTACGGCCGTTTCTCAGTGCAGTAAGTTAAAGCAGAAGTTATGATCCTCAATGCATTTCCTATTTGACTGGAATACGCTTTATTAGCGAGATTCAAACCAAACCTAGTACATAATATTAAGAGTAATACATTTAATAGTGATAGTTTCGCAAATAACAGACGTTTATCAACTACGTAATTCAAGGTTTCGTTGTTGTAAGATTTTTTCTTCTCATTTGAGAATCAACGCAGGCGTGCGCGTAACTCACATATGCAATGGATTATAGTGTTGTATATTTAATTTACGCCGTCCAGCCTACACGTATTAAGTATGCGATCGCAATGAATGCGCAGTGACGTGCACACTTTACAAGTTGATACATTACAATCACTTTATAAAGCGATTAACTATGTCAATTTTTTATTGCGATTGTACAGAATATTCTAAAAGTTGTGATAACAACCATAATTAATTTAGTATGTACCTGAAGTCAATTTTAATAACTTGAACACTACTGCCATATTATATTCCTAACATTATATAATAGCGACAATTCAGTCTCCTAACACCTAACTTACTTCCGCTACGATTTACAAGACGTTGAGGAAAAGGATATGCATTCATATATTGCTCAAAATCGACATCGAACTATCAACTTTATTTTAAGCTAACGGCAAAATTGTAGCATATTGCATTCGCTGACAGAAGCATAATGACAAAACGATGAATCGAGAAAAATGCATAATATACGTCGGTACGTACCTATACATTACACTGGGGCGTTATTATTAGCGCGGTGAGAGGAGGACGTCTTAGTATTGATTGGGGAGCGTGCGAGAGGGACGGCAGATTTGGAGCGCGCAGCTACATAGATAAGTACCTAGCAAGGTCATTCCCCAGGCACGGCCGCGACTACATACATTTTAATATCCAAGCGAGTTGGTACAAGCGCAGTGGTGAAAGTAGCGATTTCAAGCTGGGCATTTGATTACTATGGCACAACCTCTATGGTGTAGCTAGACTTTGGACTAACCTAACTTTCGAATCTTTTAAACGTTAAATTATGAGGTATCTTGTGTAAACTGACATTTAGTATTTTTTTTATGTTAACTTTTTTATCGCTGGCTAAAAGCCTAAACAACATTGGGATCTCACGGGATTTTTCACAAATTGTCGTTTATAATATTAGCTGGACCAGAAATGCTAAGTGCTCGGTGATAACTTTATGATTTTTATCGTACATACATTGTATAAAAGTAATTGTGTATAATTTCATATTTCGTATTAAGTTAGCAATTCACAATAGATTATATTCACCCCATTGAGATCCATCATTCTTTCCAAGGCATGTTTCAGTAGGTCACAGAGGGTTCCTAAAGATATTTTTTTCATTGCTGACGACCTGGAAATTAAATAACAATATTTTATTATATACAATAAATAACCTTCAGAAGGAGACAGCATTGAATTTTGATAACCTAATTACATGAGATTGGAATTTAATATTTATGCACATCAATGACCCAATCATGCGTGTCACTCTATACGTATCCTTACGCGTTCCCACAAGGGTCCACGAAGGGGTGGGCAGAGGTGTGTAGGAAGTAAGTGTCACTATAATGTGGTGATATTCATACTCTCCGTCATTAAAATATCTACAAGCTTTCTTTGAACTATTTAAGTCATTCCACAAAGGCAACTGACAATTTTTTTATAGGACAATGTAAGTAACAGTACTTACGGGGTTAAGGCATTGTTTAAAACAATCTAACAAAGTCACAAACATGTGACTTAATCATATTGGCACAAAAACAAAAAATGTATAGTACATATAACATTTGTTTTCTTTTGCTTCCACAAACCTTCAGTGTAAAAAAAGCAATCCATATCGAGTACTCTAGACCCCAAAAAATCAAATTTAGAAAACAATTCATGGTAATCATGGCATTCATGGTAACATTATGGGCCTATATAAGTTAAGTGTAGCCTACATTACTTGCCTGGTCTCTGAACTCTCAGCGTGCAAAACAATCAGACACTCTGGGCAGACCCAGCTCTTGTCTGGTACAATCTTGGTCCGCTCAGATCCTGACAAACATTTGTAATGGAAGGACCGTGGGCACACAGTGCACAGCATTGGGGGGTGAGTCTTCTCATTGACTGTTGGTTCCACTGCCCAATGACATCGCCAACAGTATGGGTCTGATCTCAGCTTGTTGCTTTTTTCTAGAGGCTACAGATAATAAAGAAAATTCTCATAATAAAGTCACATATTTGTTTGTAGTTTTTCTTAATATAAGCTGCTTTTCTATATAATTAATTAGGCATTTAGGAGCTAAACATCAACATTTCTATAAGACATTGAGAACAATGTCTTTCAATAAAGAAAATACACACCATGGTATGCATGGCTACACAAATAAGAATGTGAAATTTATTGCATTTTGTGACACAACTGGCAGCCATCTTGTACACACCATGTCAATGATATTTAAATGCCTTAATAATGGAATGTGAAATGTGAAAAAATTAATGACAAATGAGATAAAAAAGGTTTTATTTCTAAAGGCACATATAATGATAGAAATCCTACCAAATGTTATTATATAACTATATGTGAAAATATTATCAATAACATGTATCAATTAGAACTACAATGAGACCTGACATCCTATACAAAAACAATATGATAGAAGCAAGGCAGAGCAAGGACCAATGCAGGAGCAGCCTAAGAATAATAACTTCATACTTACACATGAATCTTCCGGAAGCTTCCTCTTTTTAGGGCTACTGTCCCTTGTCTGTGGATCTGCTTTCTCCTTTTCCTTTTCTTTAGAGACAGTCTCCTCAGAATCATCATCTGACACATCAGAATCCTTCTGCACTTTACTAGTAACAGAATTTAAGAACTGCTTTACCTTGCTGGCAAACTCTGGGTTTTGTGACCTCATTGACCGTTTAACAGCTGCTTTGTCAGACTTCTCACTGCAGCTACTTTGCTGTGAGTTAACACTGCTTCTCCTACCGTGGACCTTGTCAGCTTCCACTGAAGAAGTAAGACTTGTGTCCAGCAGTGTCCTGGACTTCCTAGTTTTGCTAGTTACCTGGTTACATTCACTGATTATTTTGGACTCCTTAGCAGATTTGATGAGGGATTTCAGTTCTCTACTAATGCTTTTATTGTGTTCCTTCTCGGTTCCATCTGATGTTTCCATCTGTGAATTGCTCAAGACATCCTGCTCAACAGTAGTGTCTAATACCAAGTTACTTGTCAAATTTTGTGTTAAACATTCTTCTTGTTTACCAGTCTCAATACCCATACTGTTACTAGTCAAGTTGGACTCCTCAATTGAACTTTCCTTTACAGTACTTGTTTCTATAGTTTCCTGTGGCTCAGTATCTTTGATTGGAGATTTAATAGGTAACTTTTCTCCTTTTGTATCTTCAGGACTTTTGTCAATGTTATTTTCATTGTCCTGGGGTTTCTCTACATCATCCACTTTACTTGACGAATCAACTGGTTCCTGCTGTTGCAGCTGCGTAGAAGGTTCAACAGTTTGGGTTGTTAGAGTCTCTTCTTCAATATCAGGCTCAGGTGATAGTCTAAGTTCTACTGGTGAGCTTTGAGCTGATCTTGGTAACTCAACCTCATTGGTTGCAGTCTTCACCTTATCCTGTGTCTGGGGTGATTCCTCCTGTGGTGATTGGTCAGGCGTGTTCAAGCATATATTATCGCTCTGCGGCTGCTCAGTGTCTAGTTGGTGATCTGCATCATCCTCCACTTTTTCAACGACAATAATCATCTCCACATTACCGTGGGAGTCGGTGACTTCCTGCGTCTCTGGGACGTCTTCCGTAGTAGAGGAAACGTCAGTCTCCTTGTGCCCCTCGGCGCTCTCCTCCATCACCTGTGACAGAACACTCTATATTATTAGCACGACCTTTTATGATGAGATAAAACGTACTGCTAACTTCATGAATATAAGCCAAGCGGCACATCCTAACAATAGACATCTAAATATTGAAGGAACCGGTCATTACCCAAGCTCAGACACCCTGTCAGTAGCTTACCTACTTTCAATACACAAATACATCAACCGACTTACCACACGTTGTGTTTTCTCACTCGCTTTAAAACTGACACCACTATGTTCACTTAATTTATCTGCAGATTAAATGTTTCACGTGTCATAAATTTTATTAATAATTTATTATATTTGAGCCAGAATGCACAATTTGGAAGAATATATTATTCGCGTTCGCCATCGCACGCACACACAAATCTTGCATAGGCTTGCTTGATTGGTTTGGCTTTTACGAGCAGATGGAGCTGTAATCGGTTTAATACTCGAATACTCGACAAGCGCCTAGCAGCGTATATCTCACTTGCACATATTACTTCGTCTCTTTTCTAAGCGTAGATACGCATTATCAACTATCCTTGTTTGAAGCTGACAGATAAACTTGTGGACGTCACTTTCTATCAAAACGAATATGAATGCACCGCAAATTATGTACGCCTGCATGGGTTTAGGTCGTAACGAAATAATAATATTGTCTATTGGTTCGTCTAAAATTATACAAGCATAAACATAATTGGAAGGTCCAAGCTAGCACCTTGGACACACAGGCCTTGTAAAAATGTACTGGCTCAGTAGCAAACTAGCAAATTATCGGTTGTATATATTGAGTTGTATAGAACCATAATAAGGCAACAAAATAATCACTACCATGGACGTAAATTATCACAGAGAATATAATGCATTGTTGTCACACCCAAATTGTCATCAACCAAACGTCAAATTATCTTTTGACACTGTCGGCAGGCAGTCTGTCAATCCGTTTGTATATCGTTGCATTTCATTTTTTTATATTTGTTTATACAATTTTAAATAACAAAGTAACTATGGAATTTATTGAACTTATACTTATAAATAAATTAGATGGAGTCATTTTAAAATATCCACACCAAGATAATGTGGATGGTACTGTATGTATAACGGGTCATCATCTAATTCTGAGTTCCAGAAAAGAAGGCGTACATGAACTATGGGTTGGTGTTTTTGTAAATTATTTCTTATAACAATTACTATAGAGAGTGTAACATAACTTATGTTCATACTCAAAATAAGCTAATATTTTAGGTACAATGTTCATGAATGTACTGTTTCTGGTGTGTGAAATGTAAAGTAAATTATACCACCATGCAACCAATATTGAACATCTCTACCGCGAAATTTGACATAAATATTATCGTTTAGTAAAATTAAACAAATAAACTTCGTATCATATAAACCTCAAATTAAGAAAAAGGTAAAAAAATTGACAAAACTGGTTTTGTATCACTGACAATATCTTACAGCTTCTCCATAAGAACATAGACAGCATTGAGAAGAAGGACAACAAACCCAGTGGTGGGGTCCCACAGGGTGGCTCCCTATTCCTTAAGTGCAAGGACCTAAGGATATTCCAGCTAGACATAGCCACAACTGCCGAGTTGAATATGATCACACAGACGTTAGAGAATCTTTCCAGTCTCCAAGATCCAGGACTGTTCTACCCATTCTTTTACAGACACATGCACCCTATTGTCGAGAATGGATACACATTGTACAGGTGTGCACACATGCCTTTGGTGTTTCTTATTATTAATAAGTAATTTATGAAGAGCCATGGTCACTAAGTATAAGTAAGCAGATGCATCTTCAAAAATGTGGGTTTAGTTATTTAAAAAATCTAAATCAAAATAAATATATTTCATTCAACGTGAGCGACACAGGGAACACTTATTTAATGTTACATATTTAATATAAACAAAAGTTATCACCGTTTCCAAGAAAAAATACCTGCCAGGAGAAGAAATGGCGAATGATTTTTTAACATTTGTTGCCTTTTACCTAGGGGTTGAAAAGATATAAACTCTGTACAAGAGGAGCAATTCATTGCCATGCATGGCCATCATTAAAATCATCTGATGTTTTATAATAAGCCTTATGAAATAATTTACTTTTAACAACAGCTTTAAAAGAAAGCATAGTTAGATAAAACTACTTAAGGTTGAGAAGTAATTTAATTAAATTTGTGAGATTGTTGTGAGAAATAGACAGAGAAACAGATACAGATTTGCTGTCTGTCACTGTGGCACTTAAATATTTATGTAGCAAAAAAAGGGTGTTGTTATTCCTCCACCTAGCCCTTTCGAGATACCTATAAGTATGTTTAAAAAGTTTTTTTTTCCAGAATAACCCTTTTAATGCAAAATCTATTTGGAAACATAATCATATACTGTTGCCCTGTGTATTTTATCAAGAGTAGCTTAATACTTGTATAAATAACATATAACTCATCTTATTTCAGCATAGAAGGAGAGTTTACGAAAGTTCTAGCAACTGAAGAGTGGCGTGTGTCAAGGGTGAACCAGGATTATACAGTGTGTCCAAGTTATAGCAAGGCTGTAGTTGTTCCAAAGGGTATTGATGATGAGACCCTCGCTACAGCAGCTTCATTCAGACAGGGTGGAAGGTTCCCAGTTCTTAGTTACAGGCACAATAATGGGGTAACTATTTATTTATTTATTTTATTACAGCCAATAATATAATATAATAATCTAAAAGCCTTACTCACATCTAAAAGCGAATCCTGGGTATGTCAGAGGAAGTATGGAAGTAGCTTGAATGCAGTTGAGATGCGATCTCTTCGAAAAATGTCCGGCGTAACGATATTAGATCGAATCCGCAATGAAGAGATTCGCAAATCAACTGGCGTGAATGAGGGCGTGATTGTAAAGATGAAGAAAGGCATGTTATGTTGGTTTGGACACATAGAAAGGATGAGTGAAGAAAGATTGACGAAACAGATATGCAAAGCAAAAGAGTGTGCAAGAAGAGGCAGAGGAAGGCCACGTTCCAACTACCTGGATCAAATAGATTGGACTCTCAAGGACGGGAACGTTAAGAGAACTCGAAACCGACGAGCATGTATGAAGAGACTGATGAATGTGGACGAAGCGAAAGAGGTATGTAAGTCTAGAGAGAACTGGCGCTCTATACTCTCTGCCTACCCCGTTAGTGACTTGGCGTGATGATATGTATGTATGTATCTAAAAGCCAACACATGCATATCTTAAAATTATATACTAAGAATAAATTCAGACATAAATTACAAAGTTTGAAATGAATGAGATAAATATTGCCTTAAGCAGTGAACAAGATAGGGCAAAGGGTCAACGAACACATCAGCATCCTGAAACTTGGCAACAAGATCATTGAGCTAGCACGAACTTCGTGCGAAAAAAACAAGAACTATAGGATATTCTTTTCAAGATAAAAGGTAGTAGGTAGCTATGTAATTATTTAGGGCTTCTCAGCCATTGCAGCATTAAACATAATATACATACATATGTATGTATATTGATATGTATGTATGTTGATATTCAGTTAAATAAAGCATTTATTTGAATATCAACCTCCTTTGCCTGGCAACCTTAACCTGATCAATGTGCCTATGTTCTAAAAAAATATACATTTTGGATAACATTTAGCCTATAACAAAGGTGAGATTTGCTCTTTCTTGGATGAAAATATTGTATTGAATTCATCTTACAGGTAGTACTATGGACTGGTTATATCTAGGCTAGAGAGAAAATAAGTATTGAAGTTTATACATAATCTCATGTAATATTGAGAGCTTATGACAAGTAAGGTAGAATATAATATGTACCTTTTAAGAATAAGATACTCATTAGTATCCAGGATGTGTTTTGTCAATACTATTTTATGCTATGTTGTTGTCTCAATAAGGTCACTTTTTCTAGGCAGTATTAATGCGCGCCGGTCAGCCGCTATACGGTCCCAAGCACCGCCGCTGTCGGCCCGACGAGGCTATATTGAACTCTGTCGTCGCAATCGGAACCAAAGGCGTTATCTACGATCTTCGGAGCACTAACGCTATATCACAGCAGCAGAGCAAAGGTAACTTCAATGGATCTTGTCTTTGTCGGCTTATTCCTTTGAGACCATGGAGCCATAGGCCCAGACGCTCAACTGTTGCTCAAAGTGGTAAAGCATCTTTGATCGAGGCATCTAGTGAATGTGTTTTGCCCAAAGAATCAGCATTGCCATACAGTATGACAACGCTGCCAGCCTTCTTGACGCCTTATCCGTCCTTGCTTTTCTTGCATCTCTATCATCATCATCATCATCATCAGCCTTGATCTTCTTGATTTATACTGATTTAGCACTCCATGAGCTTTACGCTGAAGGGCAACATAGAAACGACACCAACATACAGCATGGATGTATGTATGTAATTGTATAAAAAAAATAATACACATAATTGAATAAAATGTATATTATGTAATAATATATAGGTTTGTGTGATGTGAGGAACGGCGACGTACTCGCCATCTGTCACGTTAGCACCTAAATATATCTCCAGTGAAAAGAGGATGTGTTAGCACTCATCTCTGCCTTTCTCTTTCGGGATTCTTATGGGAGAACGTGAAGATAATTAATAGTTGTGTTTGTCTTAGGTGGTGGAACAGAAAGTAATTCCAATTACTCCCAGTGGAAGATATACAACAGATCCATGGATGAAGTGGACAATAACCAACAACTGTTAGATAGCTACTCCAAACTGATTGAAGGTATTATTATTGTATATATTTATTTTTTTATTTTACTCACAGCAAATGACAGTATTGGAAGCCAATACTAGCCTTTGCTGTGATCAGACCAGGTGAAAAATTATTAGGGTGGGTTATTTTAAGATTATTATTATTTCTAGCGGTCCGTCCCGGCTTTGCACGGGTGGACATAAGATTTATTTTATAAAAGAAAATATAGCGTATGTCATTCAGGGTGAATGTAGCTTTCCAATGGTGAAATATTTTTTCAAATCGGTCCAGTAGTTTCGGAGCCTATTCAATACAAACGTACATACATACAAACATCTTTCCTCTTTATAATATAAGTATAGATTTATCTCTAGCTGGCTAGTATGTACTTATGTAAAATTATCGTGACTAGATCCAGAGGTGTGTAACATTTTTCTATACACCCAAGACGTTTAATGCACTATAAACAGGATTGGTATATGGCCCTTTAGAATACAAACGGTATCTTCTTAAACCTGTGACTAAATACGAAGGAGTATTATGTGTGTCAAGCTGAAGACAGGGCGCTATGGCGCTCATTAGGGGAGGCCAAGTCCAGCAGTGGACTAGAGTGGGCTGATGATGATGATTATGTGTATCGCAGTGCTATTGTTCCAGCCTGTAACGACCGTGATATATCAAGTGACAAGTGGGTGTCGAGGTTGGAGTCGTGTGGGTGGCCGGAGAGTGTCAGAAACTCCTTGCACACAGCGTGCATTGTTGCACAGCATATACATCAGGTATAAATCACATGTCGTATTTATTTCATATTACTGCACCCATTGCATTTCTGAAGGTTTCACAATCAATATATTTATTTAAGAATGTGCAGGTGATTAACCTGGAGACGAGTTAACCGCTGGAGCGAAGCCTAGGAAATAGCTGAGGATAGAAAGGAGTGGCGTAACCTTATGAAGGCCCTCTGCACCTCCGGGGGGCCATAGGACAACAACAACAACAACAACTGCTCCCATTTAATTAAAAAACAACAATTATGTATTTTAAAGTTGCATTAATATTAAGACAACATAGACTTTTTTAAGTTATAGTTAGTTTCCGAAAAAATGGGTTATTATTACTTAATCATTTAATATTTTTGTTATCTTTGGAGCTATTTGTTTTATCGCATCATTATGAGGTTATATTTACTGCACCCCACAACCCCCAGAAGACAACTTAAAAGAAATGAATAGCATAAATTGTCAGACATAAAATTTAACAATTTAATCGCAAATAAACTAATTATCAGTTAACAACCTACAGATAAATTATGTTCTGTATTTAAAACTGCTCAGCTTTGTATACTGTATGTTCTAGAAGGCAGAGCCAGTCCTGCTGCATGGCACGCGAGGGGAGGACGCTACACTGCTGGTGTGCTCGTTGGTGCAGATCATATTAAATCCAGACTGTAGGACTATCAGAGGGTAAGTGAACAATCAAGAGAGTTATCATTCTAGAAGGGATGGGCAGCCGTTTATCAACTGATATCTATCTAGGCGCCAACTCGTCCATCTCCGTTTCTCAAACATTAAGTCTTTGAATTCCTTCTGAAACGTATCAGGCGTTCATCACTGTCACCTTTGATCCTATGTATAACTCCCGCCCAGCTTCGCTCGGGTGAGGAAATCAACATTTGGAACATGCCGTGGTGTAATTGTGAACAATTGTGACTATTAACCATTCTTGACTACACCTGCTCTATCTTTTAGAAGGAGTTCATTCACATACACATATACAGAATACTTATTCTAATCGCATATACTATATGAAGTTTCGTTTTTTAATCTTATAAAAAAACCTAAATTTTATATAATATGTAGTTCCAAATCTTAAATCTTTAAGGTATAGATAGTGCCATCCACGAAGACGCGCCCCACCAATTTCTAGTCGAGGGGGTCGCGGGATGCGGGGAGTATGGCCCGAGTCTATTATTTGTAGTGTGCGTGTGCACTCAGAGGTAATCAGTGTGTGCCGATTATTGAGTATTATCGGTACACACTGATTACATTAGAGTTATGTGATCCACTGATCACATGGAAGGTTGCACACTTACACAATAAATTATAAGAAAGAATAGTGGGGCGCGTCTTCGTGGATGGCACTACCGACATTGTGACCGAGAGAGTAACAAAATTTTTTTCTACTAAAAAGCTGTTTTAAAAAACGAACACCTAGTAAAGCTTGGTGGTCTTACTGCGTAAGTAGTTCGTCACCATCCCGTCTGTGTCGCAGCCTCCAAGCGCTAGTGGAGCGCGAGTGGCTGTGGGCGGGCCACCCGTTCCAGACGCGCCACCGCGTGGGGCCCTACGGCGCCTCTGCCCTCAGAGCTGCGCCCACATTCCTGCTGCTACTGGACTGCGTGCGACAGTTCCTAGACCAGTACCCCTGCAGCTTCGAGTACCGTCAGGCTTTCCTCATTACCCTCTTCGAGCATTCCTACGCGAGCCAATTCGGTGAGACAATTATTACTATTATTATTACCAGTTGTTCCGCTCAGCTTAGTTCGAGTAAAAAAATGGACAATAACAGCTCCTAAAACACGGCTGCGGCACTATCTACCGGTTTCTATTGTATTTCAAACTATCCAGGGACTGACTTAAATATAAATACAAATATGAAATTTTAATACAAAATATTATCTTAATTGGTCCAGCCCTTAAGGAGAAGTTAGGTTAGTTAGGTGACTAACACATGCACACGAAAATGATACAATTATATTATATAAAAAGAATGATACTTCTTAAAGAATAAGTTTGATGGTTTGAGATGGCCCTTAGCCAACTCTCGAGCATTTGTAACCTTAGCACCTATAGATAATCAAATTCAACGCGCGTTAGACACAGCAACTTTTACTTATAAACATATACCTTGTGCAAGATGTCCAAATGATTAGTATTGATATCGTCTGTCTCAGGCACTTTCCTATGCGACAGCGAGCAAGAGCGAGAGACCCGAGGTGTTTACACGCAGACCACGAGCGTTTGGTCGTGGCTGAACCAACCTGACGAGTTGCCCAATTACATCAACCCGCTGTACGACCCCACTCCCAGCGTGATATGGCCCTCGGTCGCGCCCATGAGCTACGTCATATGGGAAGGTATTTAGAACTTATGATTCGTAGATCTGCAAAGGTCGTCTTAAACTTGTCGGTCTCCAGATATACATTGAGTCTAGTCCCACACGGGGTACGCAGGGAGAGAAGTGTGGCAGTTGTATCTAGACTTTCTTCTTCGTCTCCAGAGATTCCTTATGCAATTAGCAGGGCTGGCACGACTGCTTGCGTTTGCAAACAAGGTGGTTACTCCCGATATTGCCAGTATCCATGTGGCTGCGATGAACGCTTACCATCATGTTCACCGCATCCGAGTAATGTCGATGGATTCGCAATTTGTCATATTGGCATCTAATATACATCTGGCGACATTTGGGTGGGTATTACCTATACACTTGCGCCTACCACTTCGAGGACACTTATGGGATAGTGGTATAAATTCTATAGTTACTTGTGCATCGATGTGTAGTTGACACTATTCTTTCCAGAGCTCTACCTCCGCTGGTTAGTACAGCAGCATACAGAAGAACGCGAGGAGCAATACAAAGCGATACGGACCAGAGAACAAGAGCTCAAGACGCAGGCTCAACAATTGCGCAGGGAACTTTTCAACTTAGGGAACCAATACTACGCGAACGACGGTAAGACGGACACCAAGTGAAAAATGAATTATAGTTATATAAAAGGAATATATTCATAGTGGGTAAGAGATCCCAAAATGGCCGCCTGCCATGAAGTGATCTCTCTCTGCCTATTACTTATATATGTAAAATATGAGGTAGCCGTTGGTATGGCCAATTAAACTTAGTATTTGCTTGAAAGCATTTAAGAATAAATTAACGGGAATAAGTTAAGCAAGCATTAATGCTTGCTTATAAAACATTGATCATTAACGGGTTAAAATCAATAAAAGATTACTATTTCACATATAAAAAATATTATCGTAATTATCACTATTGAATTAATTATTTTTTATGTCGCGTAAACGTTACATAATATTAAGAGAAGGTAGTGTTTTTAGTCTTTCTCCAGAAACATCTAATAGCTTAGGAAAGGTTGTATTCCGACCTCTTGACAAATGCAAGAAAAAGGTACAGTTGAATAGATTAATAGAGAACGTCATTATATATTATTATTATTATATAATAATAATATTATATATCCCCACGCCTTCCCACAAGAGTCCCCGAAGGGGTAGGCAGAGGTGTATAGGTAATACCCACACACCCACTTCCCGCCAGAGGTATATTAGGTGCCAACGTGACAGATGGCGAGTCCATCGCCGTTACTCAAGCACGACTATACATTTGAATTTCTTCTCAGACGTATGTAGGTTTCCTCTTGATGTTTTCCTTCACCGTAAAGCTCGTGGTGTGACAAAAATACTGTACTTAAGTTCAGAAAAACTCATTGGTACAGTCGGGATTCGAACTTGCGAGCTTTGCGTCGCAGGCAACTGCTCGAACCACTCACCCACCACGGCAACTAATTATCGTAAATTATCGTTAAATAAAATGTTTCTAATTATCGTAAATTATCGTTAAATAAAATGTTTACTTTGTTTCGCCAAATATTTAAAATTAACGTCACGTAACGTACACCAGTGTCATGACCACGGGTAAACGTCATTTTTTTTTAGTTACACATGTGTACGACGATGTCTCTTGCACTCATGATTCATTGTAAAATGTAGCTAAGTTAAAATACCCTATTCCAAGCCTAATTTTTATTGCTGTCTGCTTAATATACATTCTATTTCAGCATTGAACATTTAAGTGCTTAAGCTCTATTTCAGATCTTAAGAATACTAAGGGCGCGTTCCACTAAGCGTTCACAACGATCACCCTCACGACCGCAGTTTTTCCTGTTCCACTTGCCACCTTACCAAAGATTACAGTGTATACTGTAACATAGATAGGCAACTCAGTGTTTTTTGAGAATTGACAAACATACATCATCTGGTTCATAGCTAGGGCAGAATTGTAACACCTATAATATATATTATATAGCTATGATGTATATAGGCTTGTATGGCCGTTAATAGCTATAGCCATAATAACTTTATTAATTAGGTAGGTACGTAACTAGCTAATAATAAACTTTTGAATTAGACGAGGTTTGGAAATAAAACATAACATCTTCATATACATTTATTAAAATAATACTAGATGGAATTATTTCCCCTTTCTTCTTTCTACTCTTATGTTTGGACTTGTTTCCTTTCATTAGATCGTTAGCATCCCAAAAGGTTGTTTTGCCAGTGAGAATGTTGTCGACTTTTTTGCAGCAATTGCGACATGACAAGGGCACTGTTCACTATTTACAATTTGGGTTCAAACTACACAGATAGTGTCTAGTATAATTGACAATCACAAAGTTTTTGAAGTACCACTACACGGCGACCCGGAGGAGTAAACACAACTCAACTGGACGTGCGGAATAAATGATTAGACCGCGGCGCGGGGATACGGAGGCATAGAAGCTCAACTCTGCGTTGATATTTGTTGCAATGAAAGTGTTGCAACAATAATTATACTGTGGGGAGAAAATTGTCATCATTATATTTATATATTTAAATGTAGCAACATTGTATTTTTAGTTCTCCTAGCCACGGACTAGGTGGCGCAAAAAAGTTTATTTCCTATTCTTCTAAGTTACCATAGCATGATTGCAACTAATGACCTTGATTAAACAACTGTTGACTGTGTAAGGACCGCGGGGAACCACGAGTCTGGCGAAATTTTAAAGACCCAGAAGGGATTGTACTTGATTTTATACAGGCTTTTCATCGGGATACCAATTTTTTTGGACGTTACCAACAAGTTTTACGTTTTACCTTGTCTGTCGAGAGAGATTTCTCGTTCGTCCAAGGATTGCAAAGAATACCTAGAAATTGTATCGATTTTCGTGGTACGTGGATTTTCTTTAAATTGACAGCTTCCAGAGCTCCTACAAAAGGTGCAGACTGAACACCACCTGCTGCTTTAATTTTGCTCTGTTTTGAGAGCGCAGGAAAAAATCGTGATTGACCTCTTTTTCAAGGGATTTCGTTTTCGTCTTTCATCTTGTAGTATATTGTATTTCTCGGGTTCGCCTACTGTGGCTTTTTAATTAAATACCCGATGTATTGTAAGAAATAACTATAATGGAGGAATCCTCGTGTCTTACAAGCCCACGCGTCGCGTGGAGTCCGTTATATAACATAGACAAATGACATATTATATAACATTTGAATAGACAATATAGTGACAAATGACTTAGACAACATTTTGAATTATCATAGAGATGTGCTTCAACAAATAAAATTATTATTTTTTGTGATTGAAGACCGGACGCATTATTTTTCTCTGGCACCGGAATAATCCAGGACACAATCTTGGAGTGGTACGAGCCAGTTCCATAATGCACTGGTCTATTAACTTGCGAATCTCCCCTTCCATACCAAGAGCATAGTGTGTGTGAAACTGCTTTGCAGTATGACAAGGCAACACTAGAGGGTTTCTTGAAGAAAGGTAGTTTGTGACTTAATATAATTTTTAAAATATGACTGGGAGCGGCCCGCGGCCATTGGGCCGCAAACCGAGCCGGATGGCCCGTTTGAAAGGTGTGATAGTCAATCCAAATGCCGATAAGGTAGACGTCCCGGGCGTTTCTTAAATTGTTTTTCCACTCGAGAGATACTAAATGTCAAATCAGACTTGCATTTGCAGCTTACGTAGCGAAAGCTGCGTTATGGCTGGCTGTAGAAACAGCGACGCGGCCACGTGGTAGGTTTGAGATAGGGTTGCCCTTCGTCCGGGTTTCCTCGGATTTGTCCTAGTTTAGAAGGCATCCGGGGTTTCATTTGTAGACCGTAGATTAACAATTTAAAGTCGCCCACGACACATGCACTGTGCCCGCACGCCGCAATCAACCGATGACTAGTTTTCACTTCACTTTCCCGTCGGAATTGCCACAGTGCGCACTTCCGGGTTCCTGGCTCTAAAATACGGGGTTTTCTCGCGTCTTCTTTTCTTCCTGGTTGCCAAATTTAAATGATAGCAACCCTAGTTGGAGATGTCTTTCCTTGATTCCGCTCCTTGTGCAAGAGCTCTAGCAGCACCTTCTTTTCGATGTTTTTTTAACTGTTTTGTCTTTTCCAAAATGCAGAATCCTGCCACTGCACTGCAAACATCTGCCCGCCGTCCAGATCTTTTGTAATAAATCTTCATGAGTTTGATTGCTTGATTGCAATCACCACCAAAAATGTCGTTGATTGTTTAAAATGTCATCTTTCTATACTCGCTCGGAGCAATTCAACCAAGAAATAAAAGCCTGATAGCCTTCGAGAAGCTTTTCGTTTTGAATTATCAGAGCGTAAGACACCGCTGCTAAAGTTTTTTCCGTTGCAGCTTAGGTCCTACTTTCGAAAGCTTTAATCATATCGTTGCTTTTCAATTCCGCAAACCCTAGATTAGAAATATATTTTTCCTGCACGACATCGTATCTCACCTGAGATCAATTAACAGTATCAAAGTGCTGTTATTTGCATAGCACTTCCGCGTGGGTGGCTTATGTTTCACTAGGTGTTGATTTCAGGGTAGTTTCTTGATTGAAATCGAGCGAGGGTAAACGGCAAACTGGATGATCACATGAGCCGCCATTTTGTGACAATGTAGGCACTAAATCATCATCAGCATTTATACAGGATGTCCAAATTAGAGTTGTCATGCATGGCTCGCATGGATTCGATAAACGATGAGTTTGACTCACCTGACGCCATGGTACTGACGGTTGTGGCCAGATCATTTACCATATTTTCCAAATGTTTCAATCGCTGATCGATGCATTAAACCATGCGATTACGCCTTTTACGACGTACCGCAGTAGATTAAGAGAAAGAAGATGGGCTCGAACACTTTTTAAGAACTTGGGAGTTTTCCATATTTAAACAGCCGCTTAGGGTGAAATAACCTATGATTCTTAAAATCCTCGTGTTACACCAACGAGTCGAAGAACGCCAATGGCGCTAGCGCGCTTTCGCGCCTGGCTGCTGATGGTTGGGAAAAAATAATTAAATTACACCGGAAGGAGCTACTACCACTACAAAAGGGGCTATGTATGACGTGTTCATACCGGAAGTCGAGGTATGCTGTCTCAATTTATATAGGCTTGGAATAGTGTATATAAAAAACCTTAATTAGTATCTTGCCGGTTCTTCTCTCTGGCCAACACGATCCGTGCCCCCTTTTCGACGTTTTATAAATGTCCATCTAGGCCTTTGTGAGATAAAATATTTTAATTTTGATATTAGATTTTGAATTTGGCAGTACTCAGTACGCAAACTAACTTTGTCGTTTTATTTGATAGTTGATGAAAGATGAAAGAAACTAAAGGACGTTTAACATCGTTTGTAATTGAAACTATTCAAGTTACAAGTAATAACCTTTTAGTAACTATGTTCTCCTATATACCGTGGAAACGTTCCAAAACCTTGATTCGTAATGATTCGAGTTATTTTTAATAATCCACATCTCGTCATCCACATCTTCACTACTCATCTGTCACGTTGGCACCTAAAATATATGTAGGGCGGAAAGTGGGTGTGTGGGTACTACCTATACACCTCTGCCTACCCCATTGAGGACCCTTGTGGGAAGGCATGAGGATGTATCTTCACTATATAATATAAGGATATTAAAGGATATAAAAACGAGCTTGATATAAATAAATTTTGAAGCTTCTTGAGTGCAAGCCTCGGCGTTAATGCTGTTTAAACCCTCTGGGTACAAAATTGCCAGCTTTAATGAATATTTAAAAAGTATATTCATAATTAATAATTTGTAAATCTTAATAATACTATAAAAATATAATTAACATTCTCTGTGGCCTAAGTGTTGAAACTTTTCACTTTCAATTAGATTCGTAGATTGGGTACTTGCAAAGATATGATTAAGGGGCCTTTTATAGATCTATTAATATTGCTCTCTGTGAACAATTAATTTTACAATAACAAGTTTTATACTAAAAAATAACTTAAGTAAACCTGAAGTTGACAAGAGCTGACAGAGTAAAACATTTTGTGAATACAGTGTTTGTGAAGCATACCTATTTGTCAGCATCGAAGCTTAGTTGGTCAATTTTAATTACAAGTGCCCACTAAATACAATAATATTTTATTACCTATAATTGAATGTACTAATCAATAAATATGATCTTAAACTTTCCCTATACCGTTAAATCGTACTTCGTACTTATTCTCTTTTCTATGTGCTAATAATAGTTATTTTATCATATAATAAAAAGAAACAATAAAGTATACCTACAAAATGCACGAAAATTTTATCTACTCGCTGCTTTCTAACAAGATACACACGTAATAACTATCACAGCAGATTTTTATGCGAGAATAAGGCAAAAAAAAGTTTGTCTTTATGTGGACATCCTTGTGTATTTTTTATTTTCTGTGTAAGCCGCATCATAACCCGCGTAATAGTTTTTGAATATCGCCATCAGACAGGGGCGCGACAGGGGTGCTTTTTAATATATTTTAAATTTTAAATTCAAAGGCGTATGTATAGTCGTGCTGGAGTAACGGCGATGGACTCGCCATCTGTCACGTTGGCACCTAATATACCTCTGGCGGAAAGTGGGTGTGTGGGTATTACCTATACACCTCTGCCTACCCCTTCGGGGACCCTTGTGGAAAGGCGTGAGGATATATTATTTATTATAATTTTATTAAATTTTAGCCGGCATTTGCCTTTGAATCATGTACAAAGCATATAAAGTACATATATAAATACGTCGCAATGCTCGTTGGTTAGGATTGACTTTATATTTGGCGTGAAGTTACTTTTAACTTCGGATTTACTGTATCTTGTTACAAAGCACCGATCATTTTTAATTTAAGCAATGTTAACTATGTCCACTTGATCTCGGCTAATAGTTAGAAATGCTGTTTAGTTTTTTAAGTGAGGACGAAAATAACTGATAAAAAGTAATTTAAGAATGGCTTTTATTATAATATGAATGTAAACGTATTAATGAATATGCATAATTTGATTACACAAAATTTTAATGATTACGACATCGACATGACGACATAATTCCATACGTTTTATGTCGTAATATATAATAATAGCGTAATATGTTTGTTTTTTATATTTTTTTTCTTTTTAAATATGTAATCCTTATTGTAGCCGGCCAACATACACCAATATAAATTAACCAAATAATTAAATATCCATAAAGTATTTTTAAATATGTCTTATTGGTTTTCATATTGTAAAATGTTATAGTGATTTATGAAACGAGTTTAGTGGCAATATTGCATAATATTTTAACTTAGATTTTTAAGTTATCACTGTATCTGAAGAGCGTGCTGTGCACTCAACTTGAAGTTCACTACTTTTTGTTAAGTATTTACTGAAATATTAAGTATTAACTGCCCGCTCCAAAAAGCCTGTAACTCCCTAAATTACAGGATAATACTCGCCCTTAGCCTTCTGCCTCCTCATTGAAAATATTGGTGTATTATTTCTAATACATCAAGACTAGGTACTCGTAACCGACGAGCAAGTATGAACAGCATGTATGATGCTGATGAAACGAGAGAGGTCCTGTAGCCTTGAGGAAACTGGCGCATTCCACCCTCTATGTGAAGGATTGGGCGTGACGATATAAATATATTTATATACTTACAAACTTTACCGCTTTCAATTTTATTATAGAATATATTTAACCCGGCCTTAATGTAAGATATATTAGAATGTAATTAGACAGAATGTTTAATGCAGAGAGTATAGAGCGTTAGTTCTCTTTAGACTTACATGTCTCTCGCTTCGTCCACATTCATCACTCTCTGCCTGCCCCGTTAGGGACTCGGTGTGATGATATGTATGTTTAATGCAATATAACAATGTCCACGCCTATTGCAATATACGGCGGCGCATATACTCTTGTATTCCTTCAAAAGTTCGATAATCGCATAAATTTACTTACGGCGTCTGAGAACCTACCCACATTATAAAATATGCTTATCAATCATGAATTCAAATAAAAGGGTAGAGGTATATAAATTTAAGAGATTGTCCCTCTGCACTCTATTCGTAGCCAATGAGACATGATATGTGGTATATGTAACGAAATAATAGGCCTAAATTAAAATCTGCTTCTTATAAAGCAAATGTGTTACTTCATTGTATATTACTAAGATATATATTGTACAGATGAACTAGTCGTAAGTATAAATAATTATTAATCTGCATGTATAATGTATCAATCGAATCAAAAATTGTAATGCGCACTGCATTAAAACTGCCGTAATATGGTAAAATTAACAGGTCGACATGAATGTATGACTAGTGAGTTAGTTATATATCTATTGGCCAACTACACAACAATTCCAAACGAGTAGTTTACAGCTGGAGAGCTTATAATATTTTTTTTAATTTTATATATCAATGTTTTAAAGTCCAAAATGTATTGATGCTGAGACGATGTACATTAAGTGTCAAATCAATCCTAACAATATTGATTAGTCCTTACCATTTGCCGGAGTGGTTGTGGATACCATGATTCGTCTATAATTTTATGTGGATGCGTCGATGGTTATGTCGGTATAGTGGCAAATGTAATGTACTTATTTTATTTGCTATTAATTTTACAATGCAATGGTTTGAGGGCTGTCCAACTGGTGGACGTAGCGTGAATTATTTAATTAGTTATAATGCGAAAGTGTCTTAAAGAGGAGGCAGCGGAAAACCATGTTACAACCTTGATTAAATCGAACACAGGATAGGAACGTCAAGAGTACGAAACCGGCGAGCATGTATGGAATGAGGAGAGAGGTCTTAAGTCTAGAGAGAACTGGTGCTCTATCCAGTCTGGTTCTCGGTGTGATTATATGTATGATCTATATGCTTTACTTATGTATGAGGGGCAGAGATTTTCATTTGTTTTAAAGTTATTGAATGCTTTGACAAGTCATCCACAAGATGTCGCTAGTAAGTCGATCAGCGTGACAGGCCTATTCAATGGGGTGACTAAACAGCTTTTTATGTTCGGATATACTACCGAAATTAGTCTAAGATTCATATTTAAATTTACCTGTACATTCACTTATTTGTTAAAAGATATATAAATAAATATATATATTAATTAAGCTTTGGGATTTAAGTCAGGAAAGCATTTTTGTGTCATAATGAATTATTTTTAAACCAATAATGCTCTGCGCATAAAAAGCTCTTGCAGTGATGTGAAATAATAAGTAAATCCACTCGCAATGTTAACATTTTCGTCAATTTAAGAATGTAAGAACTTATTTGTCAGTCAATTAAATATTTCACAGCAGGTTTCTGAGTTTTTTTTTAATTAAGGATGTTATTGTAATGAATAAGTTTAAATACAATTAAACCATATTTTTACATCTAAACTCGTGATAAAGAGAGTAAGACAATGGTACTCATTCGGGTTTGAACTTGCAATCTTGTCTTTGTGAATAAGTACTTAAATCCAAAATATGTAGATTCTATGTTCACATATGAGAATAAAAAAAACCTCCCAATATACCTATGACTCATTTGTTCTAATACATCCTGTATAACCGACCTATGTTCGCTCCTGTAGCTTATATTAAAACAATACGTTAGTATCATTTCCAGGTATGCATCGCTTATGCTGCGCGGATGACACCGCGGACATTCAAATGATGTATTTTTATCTCATAATGGTACTTGTCATTCGATTGTAAACTCAAATTCAATCGTGGTAGGCTACTTTTTGGTTCTATGTCGGCTGAATGCAGTTTCGAATGTATACCGCGTGCTAACAATGGAGAGATGGACCGATAAGACGCATGCGCCCAGTTATGTGACTATCTGTTGCTTTTGATAATGTTCTGCGCCGGCGCAGGATTGACCAAATTGTCTGATGTCTTCGCGTAGGGTCGGAAATGTATCAAATATAAGGTTTATTTGGTATTCAAGTCAATGAAGGCTTGATTGAGATATTATTGTTGATAAACTTTAACCCCAAGTGTTTTTAGCGAATAGTATAGGCGCCGCGGTTTCACCTGCAGTTCAATTAAAATAAATCTAGATGCCTGGGTTTCATTGTCTTTTAGCGTTCTTTATGGCTTTTGGCTTCTAGGGTCGTATTCTGATGATGTGCCACACCTGTTCAAAACCTTCAGCCAAGCCCTGAATTGAAAACATGCAATAAATGCCTTAAATGCGTTCATAGTTTCGGAGCTCGCATTAAACAAAAGATAATTGAGCTTACCCTAATATCAGGATAAATAACTTTTTAGTTGTTACGTTGTGCCCGTGGCTTTGTTCGCTCGCGATTTAGTAGAATAATAGAAAATCATGTAGATACTTTTAGTTGAGTTTGACTCCACGAAAATATATTTTTAACGTAACCCAGAAAACTACCCATAGCGTATACCTACCCTAAAAGTTCATTCCAAATATTGTTGAAACCTGATAAGGAGCTTCAGTAAACACCTTCTACGTCAACTCCCTCGTCGTAATATTAGTAGATCTTTGCTTATCGTACTGAAGTAGAAAGGAGTAGTGCGGCGTAGTAGTAATGCGGTGAGGCTGTAATGATGCGGTCGAGTAATGGCGGCGTACCAGTCGTTCACCCCGTGGGTACCCTGGCCGAGTTGTACTCTTGTAATAAACGATTTTTTCCGGTAAACACCGCCTGATTTGGAACTGTAAATGAGCCTTTAAAGCAACATGCTAGGTAGATTTAGCTACCCTATATGTATATAGCCTTAGATCTCTACCCTGTGTCTGGGAAAAGGAGAATCCTGCTCATATCGGTAATGCGAATGTTTGGGAGGATGTTTGTTACTGAAACACGCCAAACGGTTCCTACGGAAAATTATTCCAACAGGGTCGGCAACCCGCGAGGTAAATTCCTGGTGTTCTAAGCGTCTGTAGGTGGCGGTAACCGCTTACCATCAGGCGGGTCGCATGCTTGTTTTCCACCTAAGAGGTATAAAAAAAAATTGTGGCCATTTTTTTTTTATATTTTTATCTTGATGCATTTTCAAAACGTTTTGGTAAGTACGTATCAAATACAATATACAAGGCATACAGAGACGTTATTACACGACAGAACTGGCTCTACTCTCTATGCCTACATCGTGAGGGACTTGGTATGATGTCTATTATGTATGCTTGCAAACAGTCCGAAGGCCTGTCGAAATCCTTCATACATATTTTGGGCCACTTTAATAAACTCTTAACGGCAGCCATCGTAAAACTGATAAAACTCTTTGGCAGGTTTTGGCAGGTAGCTACAATCTGGTGCGAGATTAGTAAAATTATAATAAGAACTAAGTCAAGGTCAACCAAACCAGTTGCCGAAATCCGTTTCTGACAACTTATTGTGGAAACAAAAAACTATCAATAATTTATTAGACTTAATTTGACGACTGCCCGGGTCGTACTATGACGTGCCATCGCCGTCATTATTGTGCGAAAGGGACAGATTTATATCATTCATAAATCTGTCGCTTTTCCACGTGCGACAAATTATGATAGTACCTGTTAGTACGTCATATATAAACTACACTAGGAGTAATTTAGTCGCACAATATTTTATCTCACAAGTATTTAGGTAACGTGCTCACTTCGGTACAAGAGCACTTAATTCTGTCAACTCCAAAAAGGTAGGCAGAGATGTGTAGTACCCACAAACCAATACATTCAACAATGCTTGCCGACCCAGCAGAAATATTTTCATACACTTGGAAAACTCCATGCTGTTGTACTCTCCTCAACGGAGAGCTCACTCCACAGCCTCACCGTTCGCGGAATGAAACTCCTTTTGAACGAACACTCCGTTAACCAAGTGATAGAACACAACTTTGTGATTGGTTTCAGTTATATAGAGTCTGTAGAGGTCAAAGTTCACACTATCTAGCCCATCAACATGGGCATTGTCGCTTTCTCCAACCACGAATCGACGCTCCAATATCGTAGATAATCTGTATACTGTTAGCTAAACCACGAGGCTCCCCTTTATCGATGCTATTGTGTTTGCGCCGACTTTGTTACTTCGTGTGTTGGAGTTGGAACAGGAAGAGATTGTATTTAGACCCTGATTGAAATAAAATCGGTAACACTAAAGAGGCACCTTAACGGAAGGACGTAACTTAAAGGACGCTTAACTAGGCAAAAGTCGCGGTAGAAAAATGATTTAAATAGTCACCTTTCAAATCGAGATTTCAGATTCTAATCATGAGTATTTCTGAAATGAACAGCAAGGTTCAAAGGCTTCTTTATAGTCGTACTTGGGGGACCGAATCACCATCTACCACCATAAATATATCTCCATTGAGAAGATAGTGTTGTTACAGTTACCTTCCCTTATAACCTTGTGGGAAGGCTTGAAGATAATAATAATAATTATTATATCTCGCCAAGAAGAAGGATATTACATCTGCGATCTGCGTGAATAATTGTGGGAAGGCGAGAAGTTATATATTACCACAGTGAACCCGTTCGTTGGTACAAACCACATCACTAAGCCCGTATAAAACACTGTGAAATCAAAATAATAAATAACGCTGCATTGTATGGAAGCACAACGAGTAATTACACCGCGGTTAGTAGGTACATAAACAGGGATTGTAGCATTTTGTTAAACAGACTGTAAAAGTCTTTGTACCCGTTGATAAACGTAACTGAGTCATTAGCGTTACCCACGTTGTTTTATTTAACGGATATAGAACCTCAATGCGTTATATGTATCTTCATGCCTTCTCAAATGGGTACCGGAAGGGGTAGACAGAGGTGTAACCTAATACAGCGTTTTGCCAGAAATATTTAAGTGCCAACGTGACAGATGGCGAAACCATCGAAACGACTCTGGTTTATTAGAATAAGGTACTCTGGTTTAATTGACATAAAAATACCATGAGCCTTGAGCACTCCGGAGCGTATCATTATGTGTTCTATCTCTCGTTGCCTAACAAAAACGAAGAGACAAAGAAAGGAAGTCAGAAATTAATTGAGACACTCCCAAAGTGATTAGTTCAGTCGCACACATGCACGTACCCGAGAGTTTGTGAAATATAGTAATGCAATTATTTCATCAAACGACTCATATGCTATTAACACCGAATGACCGAACGTCAATCACATAGTCAAATGCATCAGTGTACATATCTACTCTATGTCATGTTACACGGGACATTACTCATGTCGTAGCTAGGTAGGTATAGGTAGGTAGCTATTATATGGCACTGCAGTCATGACATTGAGATCACACACGGTACTTAATTAATATCATTAGTCAGTCTGGACGGTAAACCCAGTCTCAATAGATTATACAAAGAGCGATCCAATTGTAGCTGCCACATTTTTGACAGCTGTCAAAAATCAAAATGTACATAATACAAACCGAACACAAAAGCACTTACTTGAGTGAAAATTCAGACGATGTTGTAAGTAACTTTTTGGCACACCTTTGGCTAAAATTTCTTGAATACCATTGAAGTACGATTTCATCTATTGTTTGTAAAATTTTGACGATGAACATTAGTTCGCATAGAACATAAGAAGGAGGATTGTTGATGCTGCCGTTATTTGACCACGCCCAAGATGTTGCTAAATTGGGAGCTGTAGGGAGAAAGGACACAACAGAATCGCTGGCAGAAAATTTGAGTTGACTAACTTGGGTAGCAATGCTTAAGGCGGGCCTTAGATTATAGGACTTTTGTTTAAACAATATATAATTATAAATATGTATATGATAGAATGCAGTGCATGATGCATTTGTGTTGCGCCTCATGTGATTTTCGAGGAGGAAAACTTCACTGCCTTGGGTCTTCCTAGGGGTGTAGGTCGCACTCGCATTATGAAAGATTTCTACTTAGTTAAAACCACTCGATAGCCGTCTGAGTTCTAGCCCCTTTGCTAGCCCAGGGCAAATCCTTTTATTTTTAGTGGGCAACGAAGTCATTTCAGACGATCCGAGTCCTCGGCTGATAAAAAATCCCAGCCTAACTAACTTCTCTTTAGACTGGTGTAGGTACCAACATTGCGGAGTAATGTACCTTAACGCAGTCCCGCTATTTGCGCCCGCAGCCTTCCGGCGTTTGTGTTGCAACCTCCGGAGGCCAGGGGTTTCCGAAATGTTACAATAACATTATTCTAACTGCACTCCAATAAAATGTAAACGGGTTAATCGTGTGGTCTTAGTACACGCCTTACGTGCATTATAATGTAATGGTTTTGGTATTGTTTTAAATGTTGACTATCATAGAAACTTTGGCATTTGATTACATTAGAATATTACATAATTAAGAATATTACATAAGCCGTGGTGGCCGAGTGGTTCGAGCAGTTGCCTGCGACGCAAAGGCCGCAAGTTCGAATCCCGACTGTACCAATGAGTTTTTATCTGAACTTAAGTACAGTGATTAGTCACACCACGAGCTTTACGGCGAAGAAAAACATCGAAAAGAAACCTGCATACGTCTGAGAAGAAATTCAAAGGCGTATGTATAGTCGTGCTTGATTAACGGCGATGGACTCGCCATCTGTCACGTTGGCACTTAATATACCTCTGGCGGAAAGTGGGTATTACCTATACACCTCTGCCTTCCCCTTCGGGGACCCTTGTGGGAAGGCGTGAGGATATATTATTATTATTACATAATTAGTAGATTTATGCTATGTTTAAGATGAGGTAATCAATATACTTAATATCTCCATGCTTTCCCTCAATGCGCTGACACCTTACTTCCACCAGACTTCGAAGCCCCGCATAAGCCCCGCCAATCAATCAATATTAACAATCACAATTTATTAAAGTAAAAGCTAAGTGGTGCTTCTTTCATTGCACACGGGTTCTATAATTTTTAAGTGAGAGACGTTTAAGTAAAATTGTATCAGTCTGTATAAGCCTGCAGGTTTTGAACAGAAGTAGCGATTGTCATTAAAATCTGTTGCGGATGTCGCACTCGGACTTACAAGTTCTGTATACATACTTTAGTATGTTCATCATCCATACATATTTTCCAGTCATGTCCATGAAGGGGAGGCAGGGGTGTGTAAGCGTAAGGGGTGTGTAAGGGTGTGTAGCAACACATCCTCTTTCGCCGCAGATATATTTATATGCCAACGTGGCTGATGGTAAGCCCGTCCCCGTTTCGTAAGCACGATCCATTCGTCTGTGAATTTTCACTAACGTAGGTTTCTTCTCGTAGTTTTCCTATAATCTATCTATTCCTCTTCTTCTAAAAGTGCCACTCCATTACTGGAGGTTGGCCGTTAGCTCGGAAAACATCTCCCTGTCTTGAGCCATCCGGAATAGTTGATCTGCTCTGCTGATTCCGGTCCACTCGCTGATGTTTCGCAACCAGGACTTCTTTCGCCTTCCAGAGCGCCGCGTTCCCTGGATTTTGCCCATAAATATTAGTTGAAACAGCTGGTATCTGTCATGGCGCAACACGTGTCCCAGATATTAGATTTTGCGCTTTTTGACGGTGTGCATATATCTATACAAATATTATAAAGAGGTAAGTTTGTGAGTTTGGATGTTCGGGGTATACTCCGGTACTACTGATCAGATTTTAAGACTACTTTTTATATATTTTCAATAATTGATCACAATAAATGTAACTGAAGAATAGAAAAACATCAATAATTTGGCGTGCGCTAACTAAACGGTTTGAAATAAAATAATGTATATGTTTATAGATATATACATGTTTATAGACATATATATAGACATATATATATATATGTTCTATCAATGAATATTTTATATTAGGATATCTTTTTGGACCAGTATTCACAAACAGATTTCTGTATGGTAAGAGAACTGGCATCTATGTATTTGTTAACTACTGATCTACTCATACCTATTTAAGCAATAGCGGACGTAACTGTTATAGGTTTAGAGTCTATAATTAATTAAGGAATTTTGTCGGCCGTAGGCAAAAAGTTGTTTACGAGATTGCGTAGGCATCTCCTTGTGTAGTTACGAATATCGTACATGTGTATACCTACGCGTATTTTAAGGAAAAATATTTTACAATCACGAATCACGCTATTGTGTGAATTAGATGTATATACTGTGGTGGACGAGTGGTTTGAGTAGGCGCCTGCAACACTAACGTTGCAAGTTGCTCTGTGCTGAATCTGAAGCACAGTGATAAGTCACACCACGAGCTTTACAGAGAGTTACTGTGCTGGTAACATAAGTGAAATAATCCCTCTGCTGCCAACATAAATAACAATCCTCTCCCCTCCCCAAAGAGCTCATTATTAAACCTTATTCACCGCGCAGGAACACAACATAAAAAATAGATTTATCTGTGGACGGACTTCTATAAGGAAAATTACATTATTTTTAAATTTTTTCATCAATCTGATCGGATTAATTACAAACTATATAGGTAGATATATGTATGTTATTGACAGTTGTGGAATTTCATTATACTAGATAAAACAAACCGGTGACTGCCGGTAGGCGCCTGAGCTGACAGGCCTCGTCTTCAACAAAATTATTATGATTATAAAGAGATTTATTAAGTATCACTATCCGGTTATAGCCGGTAAAGTGGCGCCTCACTATTGGCCATAGATATTTATAACCTTTCATGTTGTCCGCTATGGATAGTTTACATCTTTTATAGCACCTGCTTAAAGGGTTAGTGTTCAGGCTTAAACTTCACACCTAGTCATTGGTCTCTATGAAGAGTAATATGTCATTGTATGTTTGTAATAAGCCTTATATGGATGAGGAGGAACAGGGTTGCCTTCCAGACGATCTGACCCTACCCTACGTACCCCATGAGTAGACTGGTTTGGTCATACTGTCCACGTATTCATTAGTAGCTTAGGGATGCTTGCAGCACACCATACCTGCAATCTTCATCCCGCGTTCATACCTAGACCCCCTTTTAGAAGGACCTCAGTACTGTCCCCCTTGTAGGGCAAACATACGGATGTATATATATTTTAAATCTTAATCACACCCTTTAAGTGGGTACCTCTTGGTTTAGAACGTAGAATTGCTCGCCGAATTGGCTTTCAAGGATGAATGATAGTAAAATAGATATCTGTTTCCATAGCACCCGCGCCGGTAAGGTCTAAATATAGTCGACTGGCCACAAACCTGATTTGTAGATTGTATCCGTAATACGTCAGCGAGTGATTCTTCACTTCTCTTCAACTTGAACATTTAGGAATGCAAGCGTCTTTGGTGGTGGCCAGTGGTTGCAATGTCAAGGTTTCAAGATCTTGTGGTTGATAGAAATAAGTTTGATAGTTTGAATAAGTTTCGTAATAATTTATGGATAGTGATTTATAACCACGTGCTCGTTCGCTGTAGGAAAAGTTTCAGAATACGTTTGAGACTAAATCAATAACGTATGTGAATTTTCTAACTCGTTGTTTCTTTTTATTATAGGCGGGAAAGCAGGTGTCGTGAATCACGTGACTTTTTCTTTAAATTACTCATTAGATAGAAATTTTATTTATTTAGATCACCAACAGATGATATCTCTTTACAATTAAAGGAGCATGACATTATACATATAACTTACCTATGTATTCACCCAATTACAGATAACCACAGCTTCTACAGAAACTGAATAAATAACATAACAACGTACATTTATTATATACATATATTTTTATATTATTATTAATATTATATAAATACGAAAAGGACCATCATAGCTTAACAAAGTGAAACATGTCAAGAATATAAAAGGTTATTTTTCTTTAATATTTAAATACCGTTCCATTGTAAAGAAACAATCGATCTTACGATATTACGATTACGGTAAACATAGATATGTACGTAGAATATATAGCCCCACGAAATGGGCCGGATTTGATCCCCTAGCAATCAAAATGTAACTTTGACCTTAATCTAACGTACAATTTGCTGGCGGTCCGGTTTTTCAACACAATTGTTCACGCTAACAAGGCATAAATAACTAAGATATTAAGTTGATGCATTCGAGGATGTTATTTTCTTTTCATCATAGGTGTGCAGGGGAGACTAATCATGTCCAATAACCTTGTCCGTTAAACGTACTTCAAACAAACCCCGCTTCGTGCTATGACGATTATAGCACAATAATAATGAAGCTACGAAACAATGAGAAGTACTTAATGCAAAACAACAAAATTTATATTTACACCCAATGAGGCTTAATCTAATTACACCAGCTAAACCCGCCCACAGTCGCTTAGGTGTGGTATATGTAACATATAGTATATAGTAAATGTATTCGAGTACCCGTAAAATTACAAAAAAAAACTGTTCAAGGTTGGGTTTACATGTTAGGTGTAGGAAGAATCATAATATGTATAATATGTACATTCCCTTACATATTATTAGTTGCTAAACTTTTTCAGGACACACGGCGAAACAAACTTGCCTGATTTTGTTAACGTTAGTTACATATATATTAGGATATTATCACGCCGAGTCCCTCACGGGGTAGCGTCTATAAAGTGTAACTTTTCAAATTCTACCAAACACATAATCTACACACAATTTAGTAGTGGTTGTAGTTAAATGGTCTATTTTAGGAAACTTATACTCGAATTAATTATTTTTATTATGATAAACTAGATAGGTATTTAATTAAGCCAATTTTACGAAGGTTGAACCATTCACTGCGACCACCAAGGCGGCGTGTCAAGTTGCTTTCGAGTCTCGACGATATTCCTGGAAGACACTTGATTACAAAATAACCACAGGTGTCGAAAACGCCGTTGCGGACCACCTTCTTCTGACTTCACAGGAATAAATTCTCGATGAGGAATGAATAATTGAGTACATAAAGAAATAGGTATGTAGTGTGTACAAGTTCTGAGATTTTCTCAGCTTTGAAATGTGCGGAGTTGCTGGTAATTGTTTCCTTCTAAGAAACATATTTTTTAAATTAACCTTTAGGTGGTCTTTGACATGGGTCAGCTTATGGAATCTCAAAGATATTTAGCACCATAACAATGATAGGTATATCGTAAATTTAATTGTTAATTTACCTATCGATTTAAGTAAGTACTCACGTTATTTGGTTATTATTGATATTTTTATTTGTTGAGAGTTATTAATTGTCCATAAACAACTTAATATCCATCAAAGGAGGCTCGCGTGACAACACAAAGTCTCCAGACGACGGGGCAAGGAAATTTGAGCCCATCACCGGTGTTCATTCGATTCATATTAACGCTCAAGTAATGCTACAAATAAGGGGGAGGTCGATGTCCCAACTAAGACGCGAACGCATCACAACCACGTCTGGTCCTCGCACAAAAGAAATAGTTAATATTAGAGCTCGCTCGAGTGTCATTAGCAGCGACACAAAGCCCGGAGTCATTCCACGCTCTTACTATTTGTCAGAGGCAAAAAGTGTCTTGTCCACAATAATTACGGGACCGGCTTTCGAGAGCGCTCATAATTCGTCATGTTCTGCTCGGCCGCGTCGTCGTCGCTGAACGCATCCATAATTTGACGTTTCCCGCCAGGCAGCGGTCACGATGGAGCGCGGGAAAAATGTCAACTGTTTCTATTCGACAATGTACCCAGAACTAGAAAGCTAAAAAAAAAAATCAATTTACAGAAACAGAACCTATTAACGCGGCTGACTTTGTTCAAATATGGAATGGTACAGAATGGTTAAATACTTTGAATTACTTGTTTTTATTTCTATATAATAAGGGGTATATAAGGCAAGACATGACCGCGAGGCAGGTCTCGAGCATGTTAGTCAAAGCCTTAGTGCTTGGCCCTTTACAAACGTGCGTCGTCACTTCTCTAAGATCTTGCGAGCCGAGCAATGACCACTCCACCCTATATAGTAGAGGAAGAAGAAGCCTGTTGGTTATCTGTGTGCTCGCACGTCGAGAACGTATCTGTGGGAGTGAGATCAAGCGAATAAAAATAACCACGTTATTTTTACAAAAAGGTAGTTGCTAGGAACCGGTTATGAAACTGTACTGTTCAGGTCCAAAATAAAACCTACAATTTTAACTAAATTTGTTTGAGATTGATTGAAACCGTTAAGTCCTTAATATTTGCGCACTGTTTCAAAGCCCATAAATAAGCATAGGATCGAAATAATCACGGTTAAAATAATGGAAATTTTTATTTTGAATTTCCAGGTCTGCGTCAGAAACTGGCCAGTTTGTAAATGTTATTAAGTAAGCTTCTTACCTACCTACCTACATACATATTTCATAAAAATTATAATAAATAGTAAAATATATTCTTCTGAAGATTAAAGTCTTAAGTCCTTAAGTTAACCTATTTGTAGACACGTAGTGTGTACTAGAGGGAGCTTTTTATGCCTTGCAAAACTCAATGATGCGATTCGCACAAGAGTGACCGGTATCTACGCACGCACATAGAATATTATATTTTCATCACGCTACAACTCTATTGGTCGAATATAATCGGTAACCATGAACGCGTGTAAACCTTTTAACGGATTGTGTGACTTACTGCTGTTGTTACTTATACCTATAAAATCGATCGAAAATCAATTCGAGAATAATCGAAAACGTCTTCTATCTAATAAATACTTATTATTCGATTAGATATTAAGCGATTAGAGCCGTGGTGGCTGAGTGGTTCGAGCAGTTGCCTGCGACACAAAGATCTCAAGTTTGAATCCCGACTGTGCCAATGAGTTTTTCTGAACTCAAGTACAGTGATTAGTCACACCACGAGCTTTACGGTGAAGAAAAAATCGAGAGGAAACCTGCATACGTCCGAGAAGCAATTCAATGGCGTATGTATAGTCGTGCTTGAGTAACGGCGACGGACTCGCCATCTGTCACGTTGGCACCTAATATATATCTCTGACGGAAAGTGGGTGTGTGGGTAGTACCTATACACCTCTGCCTACCCTACCCCTTCGGGGACCCTTGTGGGAAGGCGTGAAGATATTATATATATAACTAGCTGCCCGCCCCGGCTTCGCACGGGTGCAATATTAATACTAATACTATGTAAAAGATAAAAATGGTTATGGTGGTTTATCCTTTACAGATAATTAAATATTATCGCGTACATTTTTATCGATCATTTTAAGATATACTATTCCGTAGTACATTTAATTGATCTATCTCGTAAGGTTTATCCAGCGTTTGCAATTAAAGCGCACAAAAATATGTTTCTATCATCACACTACAAATCTTTGAATATTTCTTTATTCATTAAACATATAATATAAACCTTCCTCTCTAATCATTTAATGTATTGCTGATAACCGCATTGAAATCCGCGGAATAGCTTAAAAGATCTAAGCGAACAGGCAGCGGAAGGGACTTCATTTCAATCGAATTGTTGCAACAAATTAAACGCAAGTGAGTACGACTCTCTCGCAATTGTTTTCCCAGATGACATTTGTATTTCGCGTCATAATCAATCTATGGTACGCGCTAGTTTTACTTGTTATCAATTTACTTGTAACAATCCTTACTATCCTAACTTATTAATAATATTATAAATGTGAAAGTAAGTTTGTTTGTTACGCTTTCACGTAAAAACTACTAAACCGATCATCATAAAAAATTGTACACATATTCTTGGAGGTATAAGAAGTAACATAGAATACTTTTTATTGAAAAAACAAAAAAAAATTACGAAAGATAAAAATGCCGTCCACACTCCACGCCGACGAAGTTGCAGGCACAGCTAGCATGCAATAAATATTCTAAGCTAATTGATAAAGAGGCGAATTTCGAATAATCTTAGTTTCCGTTAGATGATTGTTATTAATATCGTTTAATATTTGAGCATCATCGATGTTTATGGGTGAAACAATTTAAATTATTATGAAAGTCACAAATAACACTTGGTTAAATGTATAAATAATCGATTACTCATAAAATTATTAAAAACTTTAAATAATAATGAACAGATATTGCTAAGTTTCAAACCAAAAGGAGCTTTAGGTCAAAAGTTTTTTTAAATATTTATCACCCCCGCATTGTCGTTGAAGGATGGACTATCGTCAAATTCATTCTATCATGCCAAAAATGTTTCAAAAAATCCGTTCTTAGCTGACCTCTACACCGCGTAAGGAATACTTCTACCAAATTTCAAGTCAATGGGCCTCATAGTTCCTGAGATTTCGTGATGAGTGAGTTCATAAATGGGATCTTCTATATATTTAAAGATATTCTACTTGTCCCGCCCAGCTTCGCTTGGGTGAAAAAAATAAAAGCGAAAAAAGAGAAAAAAAAAATTTAAAAAAAATGCAATTTTGAATCTAAACCATTCTCGAAACCACCTGAAGACACACGGAAAATTTTATTAAAATCGGTCCAGCCGTTTACGGTTCTATAAAGGACAAACATACATTTTTATATTTATAGAAGATTAAATAAAAGAAAAGCCTTATAATAAAGATGCATATTATAAGTATAAAAAATAAATAGGTAACATAAAAACCAATACACATAGTTAAATTATTAGCAAAGCAAAGCGATTAAACGACAAACACAGTACGTTCACGTGTTACCTACGAACATTACAAAAGTATAATATAAGAATATATATTGCTTGCAAAAATTACAGAACGGTATTGGATGAAATAAGGCACAGAGATAGATTATTAGCTGAATTAACACAGGATAGGACCGGTGTGTCACAGAGAATACAACAGTTGTCTTCTAGAAGTTATAGTGTTG
>JACCPG010005491.1:0-10430 GCA_016069955.1 Drepana arcuata
TAGATTCTTAGATCTTGCTAACATTGTTATAATTATCTTGTTTTATGTATGCTTTGTATAGTAAGTAACGACCTATTGTCGGGCCTGCGTTGTTCCCCCATACTTGGGTACTTGCTGTAACGAAAAAAATATTGTATATGCCTAATGATTTGAAAAGAGTAACCATGGAGTTTCTTGCCGGTTCTTCTCCATGGAAGCGACCAACCCGAACCGTGCTCTTTTTTCGACGTTTTATAAGTGCCCACCTGGGCCTATGTGAAATAAAAAGATTTTGATTTGATTTGATTTGATTTGAGCAGCCTAGTGCGCAAAGATCTGTCTTAACCTACAGTCTTACTTAAGTTTACTTCAATCACTTTAGTAGTCGAATGCGAAGAGCTTGTATGAAGAGAAGTTCATGCTCGCCGGTTTCAAGTATTCTTGACGTTCCCATCCTTTTGTTCTCTATTTCGTCTGCATTAAGTTTAATGTTAAGCAAAATCTGTGCGTAGAACTAACAGCATAATAAACTAAGCAGATAAACAATGCAATAGTAAGGAGGTAGGGAAGAGGCAGTGAAAGACCACATTCAAACTACCTAGTTTGTTTCGCTATAAAAGACTTACGTCTAGAGAGAACTGGAACTCTGCTCAATCTGCCTACCCCGTAAGGGAATCTGCGTGGTCATATGTATAGTCACGCTTGAGTGGCGGACTTGCAATTTATCACGCACCTAAAATATATAGAGCCGTGGTGGCCGAGTGGTTCGAGCAGTTGCCTGCGACGCAAAGGTCGCAAGTTCGAATCCCGACTGTACCAATGAGTTTTTCTAAACTTAAGTACAGTGATTAGTCACACCACGAGCTGAACGGTGAAGGAAAACATCGAGAGGAAACCTGCACACGTCTGAGAAGAAATTCAAAGGCGTATGTATAGTCGTGCTTGAGTAACGGCGATGGACTCGCCATCTGTCACGTTGGCACCTAATATACCTCTGGCGGAAAGTGGGTGTGTGGGTATTACCTATACACCTCTGCCTACCCCTTCGGGGACCCTTGTGGGAAGGCGTGAGGATATATTATTATAAAATATATCTCTTAGAAAAATTGGTGTGTGGGTACTACATACGTCTACGCTGGGGACCCTTGTGTCTGAAGGCTAGATAAGGCTAAGACTAAGATCCGTCTGGTCTAGTGGTTAGAGCACCTGACTGCTAAGCTTGAGGTGGCGGGTTCGAATCCCACTGTGGGCAGATATTTGTGTGATGAACACTAGTATTTGTACCTTAGTCTTGGATTTCCTATGTATTTATGTATATAGGTAAATATATCGTTGTCTAGTTACCATAGCACAAGCTTTGCTTAGTTTGGGACTATTTGTGTGGAATTGTCCCAGGTATTTATTATAAGTTAAGATTCATAACAAATAGTTATTAGAGACATCAGAGTTAATTATAAAGTGTAATTGCATCATGCATTCAGCTCGTGGGCTCCGTAACAGGAAGCAACTTGAAGCCCATTAAACCTATCGCTAGCGTACGGGGTGCATCCAGATTTGTGACGCGTGTCAATTGTGTGGACGTGATCTCTTGTCTGCGTTCATTATGAACACGCCACTGGTGGCATTGTATATTGAACTACAATATACATATCATCACGCCGAGTCCCTAACGGGGTACGCAGAGATTATATAGCGCCAGTTCTCTCTAACATACCTCTTTCACTTCGTCCACATTCATCAGACTCTTCATCGTCGGTTTCGAGTACTCTTGACGTTCCCGTCCTTGAGCGTCTGTCCGATTTGATCTAGGTAGTTGTGAACGTGGTTGTCCTCTGCCTCTTCTTGCACACACTTTTGCTTTGTATATCTGTTTAAATCTTTCATTACTCAAATAATACGACGTAAAAATATTACGTAGAATCGGCATTGAAGAGATTAGCAAAGCAACTGTGTTTGAGTGGATGAAAAGATAAAGAAAGGCATGATACGTTAGTTTAGCCGTATGGATTAAACAAAGAAAGATTGATCAAATTTAAGATATTAAATTGGTTGCATTTTTGCAACCCACCGGTGTATGAAAATGCGATATTATTCTGACCACGGTTCTTGTATTATAGGAGACATACGGTGTGATCAATTATGAATTATTCTTTAATAAATAGTGTAAACACCACTACTGTTACGGTGAAGGAAAACATGAAAAGAAACCTGCAAACCTATTTATTTATTTTTATTTATTTATAAGGTACACCAACAATACACATATTAAACATTAAAGTACACTTAATCATAAAAATAAAGTCCTGATATGTGTATCAATGACAGGTATACACAACACTCACCTTATATGGCTACATAATATTATAATGGATAATTATAAAAGAAGTATAATAAAATAAGTACTTATAGAGAATAATGACAAATTGTTTCAACTTTAATTAATATAAATGTAGATGTTTTTTTAGTACAGTTTTTAGATAACCCAATGGATGGTGGAATATATCTACATCACGCAAATTACCGCAGTACGAATTATACTCGTAACAAATGCGTGGTATGGGCGAATTTTTGCCTACGTTTGTTTTGGAGAAGGGTATATGGAATGGTTTCCGGATAATATGACGTGGGATCTTCCTCGGTACCTCGATTTCGATTTTGTCCAGAATATGACTGCAGTCTACCCTACCACTGACTATCCTGTGCAGAAATACTATATCGTGGAGTAGGCGACGGTGATGGAGAGTATTCATCTTAAAATAATTTAGTCGTTGGTCGTATGTGTTTACCTATGAAGACATTCAATGGCGTAATCTGTCACGTTGGCGCCTAAAATATATCTCTGGCGGAAATCCACTTTCCGCCAGAGATATATTTTAGGCGCCAGGTTATTTGTGGGTACTAAAAAAATAAATCGAGCTCGAGAAATGGTAATGGACTCGCCGCATAAATAAAAAAAAACGTTGGAAAGGTGCTAATATACCCTTGCCTACCCCTTCAAGGACCATAATGGGAAGGCGATCAGTAGCATTCGTTGGATTCCAACATTTACGTATTCAAAGCGCATAGCGCATATTAGTTATATTGAAGTGCATTCAGTGAGTGCGTCGCATGCCCGGTCCTACTTGACCACACGGAGTGTTCCTGCGATGGACTTGCATCTTGTTTATAGGCGCGTTGTGGTTTGAATAACGTATTGTGTACACGCAATGTACTATTATGTTTTTGTATTTTAAATTAGAAACGTGATGATCGAGAGGTTCACGTTGTCGCTCACAAAACACAATCAAAATATTTTTATTTCACACAGGCCTAGATGGGCACTTTTAAAACGTCGGAAAACGCACGGTTTGGATTGGTCGTTTCCATGCAGAAGAACCGGCAAGAAACTCCATGGTTACTCTCTAAGCTCGGAGCTTTTCTGAACTTAGGTACAGTGACTTATCACACTAGTTACGTTTACAGTTACGGTCAAGGAAAACATCGAGAGAATGATTCAAGGAAATATGTTTCGAGCTTGAAAAGGGCGATAGGGCGATAGACTCGCCATCTGTCACGTTGGCACCTAAATATATATCTCCGGTGAAAAGTGGTGTGTGGATACTACACTCTTGTGGGGAGACGGGAAGATATGAACAACTACTCATGCTTTACTTCTAATAAGATTACTTACTTCTAATAAGATTATACATACATATCATAATGTCGAGTCTCTTACCGTGTAAACAGAGATAGTAGACCGCCAGTTCTGTCTAGACTTCTAGGCTTCAGCCATATTCATTCGCGTTTGCATGCATACTTGCCGGTTTTTAGTACTAATAAGATTATTGTTGGAAATTGCTATTTCTTATCTACCTGTAGCCAAGTTGGATGGATCGTAGTGACCCAAGCAGCAAAGCAAACAGTAGTTTTTTTACTAGTCCAGCGAATCAGCCACGCTCTAAGCAGAGAGCCTAACACCACTGGGGGGTCCTTGGCTGTATTTGCTTAGCATCTAACAAGTGCCTGGCTGGAAACCTTAGATTCGCCAATGTTTGGTTAAGTAACAGTTCCCAGAATGTGAGACAAAAAATTACGTTATGTAAGTTGTAAATGTATCATCATGGCGATCTATCACGGGTAGGCAGGGAAAGTAGAGGAATCATAATCAAAATCAAAATCAAAATATTTTATTCAACGTAAGGGACACAGGGAACACTTATTGAACGTCACATATATAATATAAAATAAAGTTACCACCGTTTCCAAGAAAAAATACCTGCCAGGAAAAGAAACGGCGAAACAAACTCCCCAGTTCTCTCTTTTAACATTTATTCCCTTTTACGTAAGGGTAGAAAAATATTAAATAATATATAAACTCTGTATAAGAGGAGCAATTCATTGCCATGTATGGCCATCATTCAAATAATCTGATGTTGTATAATACGCTTTTTGTATTAATTTACTTTTAATGGAGCCGTGGTGGCCGAGTGGTTCGAGCAGTTGCCTGCGACGCAAAGGTCGCAAGTTCGAATCCCGACTGTACCAATGAGTTTTTCTAAACTTAAGTACAGTGATTAGTCACACCACGAGCTTTACGGTGAAGGAAAACATCGAGAGGAAACCTGCATACGTCTGAGAAGAAATTCAAAGGCGTATGTATAGTCTGTATATAGTGATTACTGAACTGAACTTACAGTGGTACTTAAGTTCAGAAAAACTTATTGGTACAGTCGGGATTCGACCTTGCGATCATTGCGTCGCAGGCCCTTGGAATGGCATATGTACTTATCAGTCTAATATTGCTGAGACAAATATTATAATGACGTACAATTTTCATAGGTACGTCTCAGTGATATGAGAAGTTCCGTGCTGTCAATTCTAGGCAGTTGTATTGACTGTCAAATTCTGTAATGAAATGTAGTGAAAACGACGTTTAGGCTTGGAAACAAAAAAATATTCTTTCCAAAACGGCAAGTGGGCGTGGAATGTTACGTCAGCGATCCTTCTCTAAATTGCCTATTTAATTGGCCGTTTAAATTATGTTTGGATTTATTTCCAGGGACCAAAAGACATGGGGTTGAGGCAAAAAATTGGGTAAAAACTTTTTACGGAGAATGCGCATCTGTCATAGTCTGCAAGTGGCCAGTGTTTTTTTCTTTGAAACGATCGATCGCTCTGTCTGGTCAATTTCATACTTTTGCCAGACATAGATAGTTATTTTGTCTATTAGAAAGATGTCATTAACATTTTAAAAGCTATGCGATTTTTTTGTGTAAGCCATGGTGGCCGAGTGGTTCGAGCAGATGTCTGCAGCATAAAGAATACAAGTTCGAATCCCGACTGCTTTTTCATGAGTGTTCTGAACTTAAGTACAGATATAAAAAATCGAGAGTAAACCTGCATAGGCGACTGCGAGAGTCGTGCTGGAGCTACGGCGATAGACTCGACATCTGTCACGTTGGCACCTAAAATGTATCTGTGACGGAAAGTGGGTGTGTAGGTATTACCTACACAACTCTGCTTACCTTTTCGGGGACCCTCTGGGGGAGGCGTGAAGAATGTACAGATGTTTTCCTCATCACTAAGCTCGTGGTGTGACGTGTACGTCCAGAAAACCTTATTGATACAGTCGGGATTCGAACTCGCAATCTTTGTGCTATAGGCAACTATTCGTTCACCTCGGCATTTAATAAGTCTCATTATTATTTCACATTGAGACACACCGCATTAAATTTGGCCACACAAGGTCTCACTACTTAAAATGTATCGATAGAAAATCTCCATTGAAACGCTTAACACAGTCTAAATTACCTCTTACCGCTAACAAAATAGTGTCCTGAATCATTCGACAGCTGATTAAATTATTTCGCCAAGCGTAGAATCTAAATTCGAGTGAGTAGTACAAATAAAGATCACTCGATAATAGATCGGCTATTGTGTAAACTGTCGATCGTTAACCGAACCAATTATAAGCGAGTCATGTGTTTGACATAAAAATAGAGCCAGATTCTACTGGCCGCTACTTCCTGGAATGGCGATGACAAATTTTTTACATCAACTTAATTACTTTGTGTTACTCTGCCTGCTAAAGGCTGACTGTTAAGAGTATTTATAGGACCCCACAAGGGTCCCCGAAGGGGTAGGCAGTGGTGTATAGGTAGTACATACCCTCTTTCCGCCAGAGATATATTTTAGGTGCCAACGTGACAGATGGCGAATCCATCGCCGTTACTCAAGCACGACTACACATACGCCTTTGAATTTCTTCTCAGACGTATGCAGGTTTCCTCTCGATGTTTTCCTTCACCATAAGGCTCGTGGTGTGACTAATCCCTGTACTTAAGTTCAGAAAAACTCATTGGTACAGTTGGGATTCGAAAGTGCGGTCTTTGTGCTGCAGGCAACTACTCGTACCACTCGGCCAACACGCTAAATGGAATATATGTGTTTGTTGGTCTGCCTTAGGTAAGCGATTACTGCCTATGGCCGCTTGCAATACCAAGAGTCCAGACGGTGCTGAACCGGCAGGAAAGTTCCTATTTTGTCTCTAGTTTCATAAACCACATTCAATATCGTGACTAGATAATTGTGATGCTTACTTTTTAAGCTATTGCATAGCTTCTATCACGAGCCTTGAGCGTGGAGACCGAACCCAGAAATTCTGTAACGAAAATAACCTAACACATTCAAAATTTAAACATATTCGAATATAGAACAGTTCCAAATTCAAAATTGCCGGGAAATATGGAAACGACGGAACTTGAAAGGCATGCCTAGTACGTAAGCAGCTGTTTGTGAGAAAGTATATACGTGTATTGCATAAGTTGATAAAAAATGTGCCACACGTTTTTTTTGCCCAATGACCATGCAGATTGTAAAACGTCACGCGTGAATTTAAAAAGTCACTTCATAGATAATAAATTTATACTTCATAAAAGAGCTCTACCGAATTTTACGCTTGTCTAGTTGCGCACACACAAAACTCGGGGCCGCGTGTAAATTATTTGTCAAACACCCCAATTGTCATATGGTGTGGTACAATAGCTTTTTTGTGCCACAAATATTAATTTTATATTAGCGCACCCGTGAAAAGGGATCGACACTTATTCGTATCGTTTTCCACTTCATCTAAGCGCCATTATTTCGTAATTCTTCAATCGATTCCAAATTTAAAATTGCACTTTGCAAAACGTTTAACCTCTTTAGCTGTCAACGAATAAGGTTCAATCTCGTTTGGAATTCCCTTGTGATAATAGATCTGAGTGATGAATAGAAAAGATGTTATGTGAAGGAATGGATGAGCGATTTTTTTTACTACACGCTGTGAAACTGCCAGCTTCCAAGAAGGTGTAAATTGGTTCTTATTTATTATTTATTTTATTGTATTGTTAATAAGCATGGTGAGGACGATCGGTTCGTAAACTATTATTAAATGGCTATTTCAAACTAAATAGAATATAATGGCCGTGAATAATGTTTGAATGGGGATCTGGCAATCAAGCGGCATTGTGCTCGAGCATGCCAGTTGACTTTTGACGTCTCCGTTGCCATTATAACTCATGGGCAATGTGTCACTTTAGCTTGTCAAAGTGTGACACGTCTCTAATGTGTTGCAATAGAGTTGCTAATTGTGCGGATATTCATTTGCCAAGTGACATTTTGAATGTCGATCGAATTGACAGATCGAATGTGGATGATATAATAGAGTTTGGCGCCTTCGTAGAAAGCTATTTGTAAGATAATTTGTTGCAAATAATTTTTTTTTGTTGAATGCACATTTTATTACAAGTACATAAAGATAGTTATGTGTACAAGAGGGTCCTGGCATTTATACGGCGGCATTGATGTGGTATCTCTGAATTGAGTTATCTCGTAGTTTTTTTTTTTTTTATTCTGTCTTGTTTAGATAGCTACAAAGTTTGAAAGGTGTTGAATAGAAGGCTTTACTGAGTCTTCTTTATCTTCTCCGCATTCCGCATCCGCTGCGCCACATTATTGGATACATTTTGTGGCGTATGCAATCAAATCAAAGAGAAATTAAATAAGAAACTAAGCAGAGAGTTTTAACAAAGAGATTTAATGCGACACGTGACCAATAAATATAAAATGCTGGAATAATTGTCCCCTTCCTAAACTAGTTAACAAGACTTTAGATGGAATGGAGCGTGTGAAAGTGGAATGGGGCTTTATTTGGCGAAGACCTTCGGTGAAGAGTCACCCATCAGCTCACAATATCTAGACTTTAGAAAATAAGGCGTGATTCTTTAGTTGTGCTAAACGGCTAAAGAGCGGCTATGACACGAGGAAGTCTGACGATCAGTACAGATGTCTGGTAAAGCTTATAATACCGAAGACAAATAGTATTCTGTGGTGTTCTAGAACTCTAAAAATCCCTACTAATATTATAAATGCGAAAGTAACTCTGTCTGTCTGTCTGTTAACTTTTCACGCCTAAGCTACTGAACCGATTTAAATGATTTGGTACAGATATAGCCTAGAGCTTGAGGAAGGACATAGGCTACTTTGTAATGTGAAAAAGGGTTGTAAGGGGTTGAAATAGGGGATTAAAGTTTGTATGGAAGTTTAGTCATTTTTGAAGCTAGAAGCTTGAAACTTATTTTTTAGGCTCTTGATTACAAATAAATTAATATTACATTAAAAGTTTGTAAAAATGTTACCCTTAAGGGGAAAAAAAATGCTGCTTAATATCACTTTTCCGCGCGGACGAAGTCGCGGGCACAGCTAGTCAATAATAAATACCTTGGGACAATTCCACACAAATATACCCAGTCCCAAGTTAATCAAAGCTTGTACTATGGAAACGAGACATACGTCTTTGAATTTCTTCTCAAGCGTATGCAGGTTTACTCTCGCATTTAGCTACCTGCGCTAGGCTCGCCATTTGTCACGTTGGCACCAAAAATGTATCTCTCGCGGAAAGTAGGTGTGTGGGTATTACATATACACCTCTGCCTACCCCTTCGGGGACCCTTGTGGGAAGGCGTGAGGATATTATTATTATTTATTAGGTACACTGCGCCAATATAAAGCCATGAAACAAATACAACAATACAAAATGAGGTTTGTAACATGATGTCACAGCCCAATATAGCAGTGACCGAGGGTCCAGTGAGTGGTTTGATTTGGGACGGTTGGACCCCCGCTGGTAGAGTGTTAGCTCTACAGAGATGGACTTAGGGGAAAACTATATTTTTTTTCCTACTCAAATTGATACAATGGGCAATTCGATTACAAATACAGTACTTGAACGGAATAGGAACAGGAATTTCAAACTAAATTTTATTACTAACAATGAGGTTATATTATCGTATTGTCGATGGAATTAATGTTACCGCTAGTCAGAAGATGTCGTTAGGTGTCGTAGATAATGCAATTGATAGTATTTTTACTTGATAATAAAATAAACTACGGTTCACGGATATTTATAATGGATTATATCACGGTGAAGGAAATCCCTGCATACGCTTGAGAAGAAATTCAAAAGCGTATGTGTAGTCGTGCTTGAGTAACGGCGATGGACTCGCCAACTGTCACGTTGGCATGGAAAATATATCTCCGGTAGAATGTGGGTGTGTGGGTACTTATACACCTCTGCCTACCCCTTCGCGAACCGTTGTCTGAAGACGTGAACATTTATTTATTCATGTTGTAAGAGAGTCGTGGTTGCTGAATGCTTCGAGTAGTTTGCATCGCAAAGACTACAGATTCGAACCTCGCCTGTACCGTACTGTACGAGATCTTTTTAGAACTTATGAACAGAGATTGACTACACCTACATTAGTAATTGCATTAATCAATGTAATTAAACAAACGAATATATTTAAACAAACTACCCCGAATCCATCCCTGTTCTTAACCGAAAACGTTGAATTTCCAACGAGCCCCTATTACACGAATTTGCTAATTATTTAGAAATAATGGCCGCTTCTAATTTATGACTGCAGCTTGAGATATATGGGTCTTTAATGGCCTGTCGATTACCACAAACTGCCCTGTTATCCATTAATGGGCCTAATTCTTTGGTTTTGTTCAATCATATAATTGCTTTGAGTTTTGTGTTGTTCTGTGCATAATTTGTGTTTTGTTTGGAGTTTATTGTTCTATACAATAAGCCATGAATGGAGCTTAGTTAAGTTATATAACTTGAGCATGACATTCGCGTGCCACAGTTTAGTAGTAAGTTGGTGAACTGACCACTGGCCTTCGTGGTCGACTGGTTCGATTGCAAGAAGAAGAATGCAAGTTCGAATCCGTACTAAGCCAATGAGTATCTGAACTTACTTACAGTGAGTAATCACACCCCGAGCTTTGTGGTGAATGACGGTGGACTCGGTGTGTGTATTACCTACACACCTATGCCTACGTATATATATATATATATATATATATATATATATACCTATATATAATATTATAAATAATAATATATCCTAACGCCTTCCCACAAGGGT
>JACCPG010005494.1:0-14834 GCA_016069955.1 Drepana arcuata
AAATTAATATATTAAGATAGTCTGGGATTACCGGATACTACGAATATACATACGAACTTTAGTAAGGTTTTTTGTTACACAATCATGCCAGAAAGCTCAATGGAATGTCATAGATTCGTAGCACAGTATAATAGACAATATCGCTTCTCAGGCCAAAGTTTTATATTCAAATACTTTCAATTTGTCCTTTTGAGACGTGATAGATAACGGTGTATGTCATATGAATACTATAAATCTTTTATATTTAATACGTTGTTATTATGTTATATCTCTGGAATGTTAGGTCTTCAGAGTATATATGTTTTGTTTTACATGTATTAGACCAGTCCCTTTGATAAAATTACTGCGACATCTAAGGTTAATTCTTCATCAAATTTCAGTCTTCTAATAAAACTCTTGCTATATACAAGAATAGCGACCCGTCCCGATTTCGCACGAGTGGAGATTTATTTTTTTAACATTTTCTCTTTTTTGTTTCTTGCAATAAAAAAATTCAAATGGTGAAAGAATTTTTAAAATCGGTCCAGAACTTTTTGAGCCAATTCCTTACAAACATACTTACATACAAAACTTTCCTCTTTATAATGTTACTATAGATGTAGGCTGAGTAAACACAATACAATGCTACTCAATATTACTGTGAGATAAATCGCGAGAAAGAACACTTAGCCACTCGTCTATATCCTTATACGGCCTCTTCATCCAAATAAGCGATGCGTTAATCAAGTTGAATCAATCGGGGTAGCTCGGCAAACAGGGGCTGGGAGGCAATTTTTCGTAAGCACCTGACAGAGTCGATCCATCGCCGTCGCGGTATAAAAACGTCAGACGAGCGCCGACACTGACTATGATCAAGTATAGCCCCTTGTACAACAGTCTAGGGTTATCGACAATTGAATTTGCGTTAACTTTCCTTGCAACTTGTTGAACCGAATACACATTTAAGGTACAAAATAAAAAGTCAATCATGCTTTATTCCTATTACAAATTCATTAATGGTTAAATAATAATCACAGTAACAAATTTTAGCCACCAATCAAAGTCCATGTCAAAACCGTATTTAATTAGAAAGCCCAATGTGTATATAACAAACATTAATATTATTCGACGGATGGAATAAAAGTGAGCAATAAATTAACAAAAATGAACACGTCCGTTCATATTGTAAATGGGATGATAAACACACTAAGCGCGTCATTAATTAACGGTGTCGCTAACAAATTTTGTCTCCACTCGACAGTTGGACAAAAACGGGCCATAATTTATGTGTGGAGCAACCCTGCTCCCCCGAGCGCGGCAGGTTGAAAGAGTCACGCCGCGTGATTGATGATGCCCGATCCCCGCCCACGCGACCTAACAACCGCCTAGAACTGACAAACTATCGCATTGTTAGCCCCAGGAAATCATAAGACGATCCGATCAAATTTATTACCCTGCTCAGCAATACACGTCCGGCAACATAAGATCACGATGGACGCTTAAATGGTACTCGTGATTCTAATCGTGATAAATTCACCGACATATCCAACGTTATTAATGAACATAGAATTATAAATTGGGAAGCAGAAATAGACATTCAAATTAATGTTCTATTCGAAGATTAAACGTAAGCTGTTCTAATACTTTTAACATCCACGACCAACACTCTAATAGAAAACGGTGCGGTGACTCGCATGTTTTGTGTCAAATCATCGCATAATGAAGAATAGGAGTTCAAGAGGGCCGCTGCCACATTAATCTGCGCTTGTCCACATGAAATTCATTTCCAGACATTTAAATACAAAGGTCGATATAACGATAAATTATGAATGAAATAACAATTCCCGATTCAATAGCAGCGAGACGTGTTTGGCGTTGTACAAAAGCTGTTGTGAGTATAACAATAGACTTATAAATATGGGTTTCTTTAATACTCTTTTGTGCATTAAGCTCACTCTCCTTCCGCTTGATTCGTTTCAGACACCTTGTTGTTATTTATCTTTATTTCTATCAAGAAATATATTTATTAATCGGCGCTACTATCGGGGGCGTTGCAGCCCTGAGTGAAATTTCACAGAGAACCATAATTAATGCGTTTGAAACGAGCTTCACCGCCGCCCGTCAGCGATAGACTGGTCTATGCCATATCTCTAAATGCATCTGACACAGTTAATCCATATAAAGTTATTATTGCCTCGCCTTTCAACCGACTTAATTGGCCGCTACCGGCTAGTGTAAACCCATGTGTAAGCGATAAAGTAAGTGAATAAATTAAAGTTTTAAATACGAGACACGTCCGCGGCTCACGAATGCGAATTGCATGCCCGTTCGTTTTATTACTTTCGTGTTTACCTAAACGATTTTTCCTTGGCTATAGTCGTAAATATGGTATACAAAGGACGTACGTTCTTTATGCGATCTTGATAATATTGTTTTCGACCATTGTGTTTCTCGCGTTGAAATTTTAATTTGTCAGAAAATGTTAAGCTGCGTTTAATCTCCGCGCGCCGGGTGCCGTCCGGAGTCCCGAATTAGCCCGTCGAGGCGTGTAGGCTATAGATTAAGTCGGCTCTCGCCAGTGACTGTTGCCAACGTGTCAATAAGCCGCTCTACATTTTTACGGCCCCTATATCCGTTTCGCTGCGTAAATACACTTAATGACCGACATTTCATGAACGCTTTTATTGTGAAGTTTTTATTATCGAGAAAATCATTTGTTTAGTCTACGTACGGTTATTGCGAAGCAACTCAGTGCGTTTCGGGGTTTATTAGGGGTACTTTATTGCCCCTTTTATACGACGTCTTTAATGCAGGAACATTGCCTTCGGCTTTAAAACGACGCAGCGGCCGGATGGCGATAATTAAATTTGATTTTAATCTGCGAATATGATTACACGTTCCGTTATTACGTTGCGATCTCGAAAGCTGTTTCTTTACCTCGATAAAAATGATGACCAAATCAAGAGAAATAAACGCATACTTTACTTTACATTAAGACGTTATATGAATATAATATACCTGACTATACGGTTCAGTCTTATTTGTTCACGTAAAACGAAACGGTCATTAATAAAGTAAATTTTTGGTCCAACATAAACATTAAAATTCAAGCAGAAAAAGCAGTCGCCGCGGTAATCTTCTCCGGCCATAAAACAGTGTCAAAGCACTATAATAATTTTCGAAACAGTCTATTAAGTGAATCTTTATGATAATGTTGGAACAGAAGTCGCGGCCGCGAACGAACTGCCTGTTATTTTGATACATTATCATATTTAAACAATTCAGATGATAATAGACACGTCGGGTGAAACCCTTTGGTAATATAAATGGTTGTATTATTATTTATTTATGGGTTTCCTTCCTCTCGGCCGAGGGCGACGTAGCATATTTCATTGGGCGAAAAAATGCTTCGAACTCAATGATGTATTGTTCGAACTCGTGAGTTTATACCAGGGCAAGATCCGGTTTGAGCACCTGAAATGACTCGATATAAGCTTGTTGCGGCAATAATAAAGATTTATGCGACATTCAGCGGTAGCGTGTTTTGTTCTCTGTTACGAGCCGATTCGCTTTCTGCAAGATCAATAGCGCTCTTTATCGTATGCGGCGAATTATCGCCATGGCTTGTTCTTATACCTCCGACTGTAAACTCAGCTATCACTGCTTTCAATTTCGTATTATCGCCATTTACATCTTCTGTGACGTCACAGCTGAGTTTTTTCTAATGTGCCATTTCAATAGTCAATCTTCATTGCGTCTAATAAGTGAAGCCGTCATATTTGAGCAACATCAAGTGATCTTCGTTTTTTTAAGTAATCCCATTATTACGAGCTAGTGTCTTGGGTGATTAACTACTTGATTTATGGCAAGTGCAATTTGCATCGCAGCCGATGGTATAGCTTTTTGCGCGCGGACGATGATTATCGTCCGTATCGTGTCGGCCTTAATGATAGTTATTTCATGACTCGTCGAGCTTGCTATCGGGGACGTTTCATTAAACTTCTTTACATACATTACTTCGACGAATGTGTCTGATTATGTTAATGCCGCCCGTACAAGGGGCTCGTTTACAATATCTTCTTCGTCCGCGACCGTTAATGGATTGTTTGCCTCTTATAGAGTTCTTATGTTCTTCCACTTTCGTGTTAGAATATTCTCTTGTTGTATACGAGTATTGTTAGCGGAGCTTGTAATCATAAAATGTTTTCTGCCGTTTCATTGTAGAACCTGGCATATAGTAATAATATATCCTCACGCCTTCCCACAAGGGTCCCCGAAGGGGTAGGCAGAGGTGTATAGGTAATACCCACACACCCACTTTCCGCCAGAGGTATATTAGGTGCCAACGTGACAGATGGCGAGTCCGTCGCCGTTACTCCAGCACGACTATACAGTCCGTCGCCGTTACTCCAGCACGACTATACACACGCCTTTTGAATTTCTTCTCAGACGTATGCAGGTTTCCTCACGATGTTTTCCTTCACCACATATAGTAATAATAATAATTTATTTGCCATAGTAGATGACATTCGCGCTCACACAGTGACATATGTTCGCTTTATGTGTGTGTGTGTGTGTGTGTGTGTGCGTACTGTGGGCGTGTGTGCGTGTCGATAGATAATATCGTACATAAAACTAAACGGCGCGCCGTGAAATTTATGAATCGGCCGGAGAGCTGCCTTCCACACAAAAGTTGTTTATTACCTCCTCGCGTAGGGTTGCTAATATATGTTTATTTTATTGCCCACACTATGAACATCATCATTTACATTCTTTATATTATTTAGAGCGATAACTTTAATAGCGCGATGTATCATTTACAAAAAAGTATCCCGTTGCGAGCGCAGTCAATTTAATAGCTATTATTTATATGCTTTATTGGCGTATTGAGATAGTATTCTTGAGAAGTTCATGACGTAAACCAGTATCATTATAAGTTAGTTCGGATTATAATTTATTATATTCTTGTAAATTATTAATTGATTTTGTTTTGAGAAAAAAGAAAATTGTACGTTTAATACATTGGAATAATCGTGACTTGTAACTTCATGTATGACTTGTGTGAACGTTGTATCAATCAATCATAATGTAAATAATATTAATGATATCTACCTCATGCTAAGGCTTGGTCAATCACGCTGTACCAACTCATGCGCAAGCAAGGCTTTCCTTTAAACCTAATGAGGTTACAGCATAATTAACTTTAGTTATTACGACTCTCAAAGGTAGTAAAAACCATGTTTTATACATTTTATAAAATATACAATAACGTAAAATATATATATATATATTATATACTATAACGTGATTTACATACATTAACTGTGCCCGCGACTTCGTCCGCATGGAATTTAACTAAAAGTTATCGTTAAACTTCTTACAAAGAAAGTAGCATAAGTTAATCCTTATTACATCAGCTATCTGCCAGTGAAAATCCCGTCATAATCGGTCTTGCCGTTTCAGAGATTACTCGGAACAAACAGACAGACAGACAGACAATTTTAAAAATGTGATTTTGCTATATGTGCCTTGTATACATCCATATGCATTTAGTAAAAAGCGGTTCTTTTAATATTACAAACAGACACTCCAATTTTATTTATTTGAATAGTTTTATTTACATATAGCCAATTGTGTCCCACTGCTGGGCAGTTGAACTGGTGCTTTCCACTTCCCGCGATCGAGCGCCATCTCCGCCAATTGCTCAGGTACATGTTCAGTTCGTCCCGCCATCTTCTTGACCTTCCATGTCTTCGTGTCATAGATTTACCTACACATTTGTCGTTTACTCTGAAAAAAGTATATAATATATTGAACAGAAAATTATACGTTAAAAAATGCCTTTTTCACAAACGTATTTCATAATATTCTTGTGAAACAACGCATAGATCATTTCTGCCTCATCGCAAATTAATTATCAAAATTTCACATATAAACGAACATAGTGATTTACAATAGTGACCTGTATTATGTTATATTTATGATGTAACTCGATAAATTAATTTGGTGAAATTTCATGGCTTGAAGATTTATCACGGCCTGACGTTGATGGATGAGAGCCTTCTTAATTATACTTTGCAAACAAAAACTTAATCAGTTCACAGAAACGTAAATCCGCTTAGTGGGTGATGTAGACATAGGGATTGTTCGTGTAAGTACGTCAACGTAACGATATAGACAGTGACATATGTATGTTCCCAACTCTATTAATTGTAGTGTGCGTGTACACTCATAGGTAATAAGTGTGTACGGATTTAGTACATAGGGATATTAATGGAAGGTTGCACACTTCTACAAACTATGAGGAGGAATAGTGGGGCGCGTCTTCGTCTCTAATTGCAATCACAAGCAGAGCCAACGTACTACAAGTATTGTGAGCTTATCAGTGCAAATAACCATACAATACGAGAAAGTATCCTCGAAAAAAATTGCTAGAATGATTACATAACATTACAGTGAAAAAGAACTCGGGCATGCATTTCTATTAATATTTAAGTGCAATATTTCTCTTTTATATACCATACCTAACCCTTCCAATGACTAGTGAAAAAAATGCATTAAACTAATTGAATCCAAAAGTAAATCGCCGACCGTAGCACCCCTCAGCGAGCCAACCCTGCCGCTGCCGGCGGGGCATTAATACAACTTGAAATATGGCCCACTAAAGACTATATAACGTAAAATTTACAATTCATAAAACGGAATGATATACGCGGTGGTGGATTGCGGAGGGCGAGACGCGCCGGTCTTTGTGTTCAGCTATTTACTATTGACGGGTTGAATTAGCTCTTCAATTTTAACGCAGAGTCGAGATGCAACAAGACTTGGTCAATTCAAATAAGTTGTTTTCGCTCGTGTACTTGATACGGCACATCGAGATGAAGGAATGTATGTCTGTGAGAAGCTCAGAGGTGTGCCGGCGAGAAACGCGCAATATGTCGGTTTGGCGCATGTATATTTGGGTGCGAAATGTGCCGCAGTTTTACTCGCGTATTATTTAATTTCGATGCCAGATTTTTTGTTTCGATGATCTGAATCCAGATAATAATCTTTCAGTGTCTCAAATTTCACCCAATTCCGTTCAGAAGTTCTATAGTGATTGATAAACAAACATCCGTGTATCATCACAAACTTTCACATTTCTAATTTGAGTTTTTGTAGGATTACGAGGTACATCTCTGCCGTCATTGAGAAAAAAATTTATTAATTATGATTTTCACGAATACTAGGTACCGATGGTATACGATTAATGGGCGTTTAAGAAGCGTAGAGATTTTTAACGACCTATCAGAAAACAATAGTCATTGGGAGTTGCGCAAGGCGATTATCAAAGGCTTAAAATTGCAATTCTCTTTATACGGCGCAATCAAAGGTCTTCATGGTACACGAGGTTTTTATAGGATTTTTATAGCGACCATTATATACAGTCGTACCTGGATGTTAGCATTAAATAATACCTCATCTTTCTGAAGAATTCTATCGCATGTAAGAAGTAGCTTTATTTTCTTAGGCTCAACTCTAACTAACATAAGCTAACCTTTTGAAAAACCTTGTATATTTCATACAAAAATGAAACGTACAATTAAAAACATATATTTATATACTTCGTCTTTTGATTTTAGCAAAGATTCACGTCATTACTATACGTGACAGATGGAGAGTCCATGAGTGTTGCTCAAGCATACGTCTTTGCTTATCTTTCCGAACATGTGCACGTTTTCTCTCCATATCTTCCTTCACCTTAAAGAGGTCCTGTAGAGGAACTTTATATTTAAATAAGCGACAGCCGCCATGTTGAATAAAAAGTGAGATGATGTCATGACGTGAGTGACGTCATCACATCAGTTAACGATCAAAATCAAAAATCTAAATATTTTAATTCACATAGGTCTAGAGAGGCACTTATAAAAGGTCAATAAAATGGTGAACGATTCGGGTTGGTTGTTTCCACGGAGAAGAGCCGGCAAGAAACTCCATGGTTACTCTTTTCAAATCATGTGGTATACAATATCTATATTCCTATGTTACAGCATCAGTACTTAAGTATGGGAGAAAAACGAAGGCCTGATTATAGGTCGAAGCTTACTATACAAAAAAAAACGTAAAACAAGATAAGTATAACAAAGTTAGCAAGATCTGGGAATCTACAAAGTCTACAAAGATGATCAAACTCGCGAGATCTGTAAGATCCTCATCTGTTCGCAGCACAGCCAACATACAAGTAGTAATTACAATATGGTGGTTAGGGGGGTCGGAAGTAATAAATCAGGTGCTAACGTCGGCGCGGCACGCCATCACTCATACCGGCTGACAGGCTGGCGTCATGCAACGGTTGCTCGCAGGGTTGGCGACTAGACTATCACGATATATCATTCAGTGTTAATAAAGTTTCTTTGTTTGTCAACATTATGCTACGAATCGAAACATATTCACTGGCTTGTGAAGTTCAAGCGCTCTATTTTTAATAGCTTAATAGACTGAGGGTTAGTCTAGATGTGTTATTAGTTTTTTTGATTTTATACAATTACAAATGGCAAAATATTCGCGACCACTAGTGTTCAGTATAGTTAGCTATAATTTACTAAGCGTAATTTGTAAAACTAGCTGCGTTCAGTTTGATTATGGAAGTGTTGCTATTGGAATTTTATAGAATAGAATAGTACAGTGATTAGTCACACCACGAGCTTTACGGTGAAGGAAAACATCGAGAGGAAACCTGCATACGTCTGAGAAGAAATTCAAAGGCGTATGTATAGTCGTGCTTGAGTAACGGCGATGGACCCGCCATCTGACACGTTGGCACCTAATATACCTCTGGTGGAAAGTGGGTGTGTGGGTATTACCTATACACCTCTGCCTACCTCTTCGGGGACCCTTGTGGGCAGGCGTGAGGATATATTATTTATATTATATTATTATAATATTTAATAATTATTATAGAATAGAATATACAATTATCCATAAGCCGTGGTAGCCGAGTGGTTCGAGTAGTTCGAATCCCGACTGTACCAATAACTTTATTTGAACTTAAGTACAGTGATAAGCCACACGTCGAGCTTTCGAGCGAAGGAAAACTGCATACCTTTGAGAAGGAATACAAAGAGGTATATATAGTTGTGCTTGAGTAACGGCGGATGGACTCGCCATCTGTCACGTTGGCACATAAAATATATATCCGATGGAAAAAGGTTCACACCTCTGCCAACCCCTGCTATATATGGCTATGTATCAGCTAACAATCTATTATTGTGCCAAATTTCATCTATACGCACAAACACTATTTTTAGGATAGTGCAAGATGGCAGCCCTGAGCCTGGTATAAAGTTTGAACCAAAGTCTCAAGAGTGGACACCTCTGAATGAGATTAGTGCAGACAAAGTCGACAGCTCGGTACACTATGCACATAAATATAATGTCTTCATTAGCCCGTATGTAAATCCCACGGCTCGAGGCATCCGCGAGCAGAATGTGGTTTATATTATTGTGACTCACGCGTGATGGATTAGCTGTTGACACTGCGAAGGAAATGTCGGCCTCTATGTTGTTTTCACGGGGATATGCGCCCGTTAGGTAGGCTTTGGAGGTATTGAGGCTTCATACTCGCATTACACTGGGTGCTTGCAATTTGTAAATACGATTACTCTTCAATGAGTCACATCATGAACATAATTTTTATTTATATTTGAGAAATGTTGTATGTTAATATAAATTAATATATCTTTATTTATTTACAATAAATACATAAGTTAACAGCCCTGAGGCAAAACAGTTACTTTTAAATTTTACATTTACAGAAGACTAATTATATAATTATATTCAATTAAAGGATTTTTTGCAATGAAAGCTTTTTTTATTGTTGGTACAATTAGTTTTGAGGCTGTGGAAAGATCTACCCATTGCGGTATTCAAGAAGCGTGTAAAAAGATTCCTGCAGGTTTGGCAACATGAGAGTTTTACTCCTAGTGTAACAGGCGTCCATAGTTGTTCCGATTTATTTTACTCTTAATAATACAAAGTATTTTGTTATCTGTTCATACAAACAAGTTCTACGCTGTAACCATTATAAACCCCAAATTATTTCAGGGGAAACCAGTTCAATCCAGTTTTGCAATCATGCATAATATACAAGCTCCCACATAGCGTACGCGACAATGAGCACACGTAGCGTGACAGCGGCTGTCACGTCACCTCGTGTTCAAATGATGTACTGTGACACGTCACGAGCGTGAAAGAGTTCAAATGTCATGTTAGCTGTTATCGGAAGCTTGTTATTCTTTTTTAACATAGATTGGAAGTTTTTTGATACAAACGCTTGTCAGTTTATTCAAGGCATTACTTTCAAACATATATATATAATTAATATATATAAATATATATTGGCATATTATATAGAGCCGTGGTGCCCGAGTGGCTCGAGTACTTGCCTGCAATACAATGGTTGCAAGTTGAATCCCGACTGTACCAATGAGTCTTTTTAACTTAACTACAGTGAGGAACTAAATTGGTCGAAATATGACGATAATTGTCGATAATACCGGAGAGTCAATCCACCAGGGATTTTAAAAAGAAAACGCTGCAATCCCTTTGAAATGCAAAACAAGGTATGTACCCGAGCGAAGCCTGGGCGTGTCGCTAGTATGGAATAAGAGTTACAAAGAATGTTTCACAAAAATAATCCAACTTGAAAAAAAACAGAATGTCATCTATTCTTTACAAGTACATACACAAAAGCTCTATTATAGAAAAAGTTGTCTTAAAATGTGGCGATAATAATCTTTGGGATTCCAGTTTCACGGATTACAGACATCCGAGAGGGCAAAATACGGAGTAAAAAACGATTGTGATTGCCGGCTTCGCGGCGGGCGCAACCATGCGTCATAATTTTGACAGGTCGCTTGACAGCCCGGTTGACAGGTCGCTTGACAGGTAGCCCGACCGGGCTGACAACGCGGTCGGTCGGATTATTCGGGTTGATGGATTAATTTGTGTTCGCCAAGGGTATCGCATAGGGCCGATGGACCGTGCGCAGATTATGATCAAAGATATTCTTATTAAGCCAATGAACTGTGATTTGATATAAAAGGACGGGTCCTTCTATTCTCAATAATTAAAAATGGTAATTCTTATTAAAAATATACGTTTTAAAATCACCGTATAATATAACGTATGCGCTTATCGGCTAAGGTAAACGGTTAACTTTAACGGTTTATTGAATTAACGTTGGCCTTTATATATATTCCTCACGCCTTCCCACAAGGGTCCCCGAAGGGGTAGGCAGAGGTGTATAGGTAATACCCACACACCCACTTTCCGCCAGAGGTATATCAGGTGCCAACGTGACAGATGGCCATATACTAGAAAATAAGGTGAAGTATAATGCTATCTGTGTCTGTTTGTTCCGGCTAATCTCTACAACGGCTGGACCAATTTTAACGTGACCTTAACTGACAGATAGCTAATTTAAATAAGTAGTCACATATACGTGAGAATTTCTTTAGGTATGCACAAAAGCTTTGATATAACATTTAAAACACTTAGCTAAACCATCAATATATGCAGCAGATATGCAGCCCTAGTACAATGCATGACCGTCGTGTTGGATCGACACAAACTATGGTCAAATAGGATCAATAGCGATTAGCCTGAAGTGAGGCGTGAGTGGCAAATACACAATTACATGTATATTAACATTATTTGACAATGTCGCGTGTTTGTACGGAATTAAGGTCAACCGGGAACGCTACGGCTTTTCTGTGCTATTACACTTTATTAGCGAATAATTCATATTTAATGCGAAATGTTTTAAATTACTTTAGAGGTTCTTTTCGCTAGTAAATAATGCTACAAACATATAGCTAACGAACCATATGGTTCCGTCGAGTCTATATAGACTCAGGGTGTTCGTTGCCCTTTGTACTGTTTTCCATGTCAAGTCACCCATACATCATTCTTGGCCTTACAACTCTATTTTTTTTTTTTTTTTTTTTTTTTAAATAAATTACAACTCTATCCCGGAGCGCCAGTGTTGACGTGTTTGAAGATAGATGGAGGAAGAAATTGCATGTATTTTGTGAGGAAGATTGAATGGCTACGCATGGTATTCACTCTAGTATTTTAAAACTATTCGTGCCTTTTTTATATACCACATGGATGACAAACAAGCACGCGGTCCACCTGATGGTAAGCGGTTACCGACCCTGCAGGAATCTTTTCACACCCTTCTTGAAGAACTCCATGCTGTACTCTCCAGGGAAAACCTCAACGGGGAGCTCATTCAGCTTTTCCACAAGAGCCCGAAGGAGTAGGCAGAAGTAGGCAGTCCGTAGCTGAACCAGTCGTCAACCACGGTTGTTTTATTATTTGGTTGTCTAATTGATGGAGTTGGTCGCATGCTGTGCTAATTGCGGAATAAATTAAAATCATATCACCACGAGCTTTACGGTGATAGAAAACATCGAGAGGAAACCTGCATACGTCTGAGAAGCAATTCAAAGGCGTATGTATAGTCGAGTAACGGCGACGGACTCGCCATCTGTCACGTTGGCACCTAAAATATACCTCTGGCGGAAAGTGGGTGTGTGGGTACTACATATACACCTCCGAATACCCCTTCGGGGGCCCTTATGGGAAGGCGAGAGAATATATTTTATAGCTATAAGTACTGTACTTAAGAAACTCATTGGTACAGTCGGGATTCGAACTTGCAATCTTTGTATAGCAAGCAACTACTCGAACCGCTCGGCCACCACGGCTAGCGTGCATGAAATGAAGTAAAGATACGCTTGCGATACCATCGTATATTTCCGACTTTACATTGTGAGTAATGAAAGAGAAGTCGGCACAGTCCTCAGAAACTGTGACTTATATATATACAACTTGTATGTCTTCTACAACGTAGGCAGGTTTCCTCACGATGATTGCCTTCACTGTAAAGCTGGTAATAAATCATTGTATTTAAGATCGGAATAATCTCGTTGCTGTGCAGTCGGTATTCGAAATGTAACTATCAAAGAATAAAAAAAAATACCAATATTGACGTTGTTCTTCAAATTAGTAGCAACTGATGCTTAGGTAGGGGCTCTAGGAATGGATACGATATCTTTCATAACATAGAAAGTGCATTGCAATGTGCCAAAGCTACGAGCATTAACAAATAAATCGGCACATCCTGTTAAGGCAATCTTCAAACAGTCTGACGGAAACATTACGAAACGTAACTAATTATTGTTCGCCAACGAAACTATTAACAGCCATGATTACCGTGATTTATTACTTCGTGTAATCATCATTAGACGCACGCCTCACAATTACTCGGCAATTGTCTAGTTTAATTAACCTAACAACGTTTAAGACACAAAAACCGAGGGTAATTTTAAACTGCTAATAATATCTAATAAGTACGTACAGAAAATATAAACTGAATCACTTGACTGAAATAAAAAATAAAATAATTGATCCTCGAGGAATTCAATCTAAGCCAAAAGATCAGAAGAATGTTAAAAGTAAAGATTACACGAAAAGCTGAGCTTAGCTTGAGTTGGCAAGAACATGGCAAAAACTTCTCCTTTAGAGCCAAATCACGCGTCGCAAAGAACGACAAAAAGTGCTAAACTAAAGCAAATTGTAAATCGAACATTTGCAATCGGCAGAAATACATTTCCTACAAGTTAACGGTTGTCAGGCCCACGCAATGCTCAGGCTACATGACAAATACGAGTGTTCTGTTAGTTTACAACAATGCTAACAAAAGGTTTGCAATTTCGCAGCTACCAACTTCGGCTGTGCTATTTTTTGCATTCCAATTTCATGGTTGTCAAACAAACCGCTCGTTATCAATACGCAAGGAGATGAAATGAGAAATCCTGTGGGTATAAATCTTAACTAGATTAATATTTGAGGGGGAAGCTGCCGGTGAAGAGGGTTCATTATTAAAGATTTCTTTGTAGAATTGTTTTGGCTTATGTCATGTTTTGTATTAGTCGTTGAACACCCAAAATTTATATTATACCCTGTTTTTATGTTTTAATTCCCAATATAGGGCTCTGTCCGTTAAATTTGCTAGACCATTCTAAAACGTACCCTGGGTGTAGATTCCTTGCGCTTGGATTAGCTGAGATTCCGACTATCGAGGGCCTGAAGCAATAATATTGTATCAAATGTAGTTCTTCTTGTACGTGTAATTCTTGTACCTAAAACAGTACGTACATACGTATGTCACTAGTGGGACAGTGACGTTAGAGTGGTACTCCCTATAAACTTACAGATTCCTTTTGTTTCAACTACACTCAACAGTGTCTTCATAATATGCACGCATTAAAATATCCCGACTATACCAATGAGTTTCTCTGAACTTAAGTTCAGTGATTAGTCACATCACGACTGAAGGTGAAGGAAAACATCGAGAGAAAACCTGCAAACGTCTGAGAAGCAATTCAGAGGCGTATGTTTAGTCGTGCTTGAGTAACGGCGATGGACTCGCCATCTGATACGGCATCTAAAATATATCTCTGGCGTGTGTATCTGTAGTAGGTCTACCACGTCGGGGACCTTTATATATACGTGTAAATCGTCAATAAAAAAAATATGTTTAAATATATTCTCACGCCTTCCTACAAGGGTCCCCGAAGGGGTAGGCAGAGGTGTATAGGTAATACCCACACACCCACTTTCCGCCAGAAGTATATTAGGTGCCAACGTGACAGATGGCGAGTCCATCGCTATTACTCAAGCACGACTATACATACGCCTTTTGAATTTCTTCTCAGACGTATGCAGGTTTCCTCTCGATGTTTTCCTTCACTATTTTAAATATTATGACATCGATGTTTTCCTTCACTATTTTAAATATTATGACA